>CAUYRH010004749.1:0-40952 GCA_963574655.1 Perodicticus potto | reverse complement strand
CACAGGCGCCCGCCACAACGCCCGGCTATTTTTTGGTTGCAGCCGTCATTGTTGTTTGGCGGGCCCAGGCTGGATTCGAACCCGCCAGCTCAGGTGTACGTGGCTGGCGCCTTAGCCCGTTGAGCCACAGGCGCCAAGCCCATAGTAGTTATTTTAAAATACGAGACATGGTCAGGATAATCCTATCGAAGGATTAGGAAATAGCAGTATAGAACATGGGAGGACTCCACTCAAAAATTAAAATGTGATGTCCCAGAAATGTCAACATTTCCAAACAGTATTGGAAGGGGTTCCAGTTTCTCCTGAGTGTAATAGATATTAAAAAAAAAAGAAGAAGAAAGAAAGAAAGAAACATAAAAGAGAGCTAGGTTAAATGTGATTTAATAGATTTCTTCCCTCCTGAAAATAGAGCTAAGATGCATGGTAATATCCAGTGGATTTCTTCCCTACTGAAAATAGAACTCAGATGCATGGTGACCAACCTATAGTTAGTTTATCTCTCATCATCCACTCTTCCTTTGGGGGAAAAACTCTGTTTGCAACTGGGAATTTTCATTGGAGCACTTAGATTGTTTGGACACATGACCCAGTCCAAGCCACTGAGGTTCTCTCGCTGAGGATGTGCCACTTTTTGGCTGATGGACACAAAGGTGAAAAATCAGTCCCATGAAGCATCATTGCTTTCTTCCTGCTAATGGGCTGTTTGCCTTTCCTTCCCATGGTCTAGGAGGTTCAGGTTTCCTTCAAGTTCTGTGCTACTGTGTATCCTTCGAGTGAATTCCATTCAGGCGTGGTAGCCAGAGTTCCTTTGTTCATAACCAAATCACTATGAAGGGAGTGGTTTGCAACACTTCACAAATACATTTGGCTATGGATTTCCCCCCCCCCCTTTTTGGCTAAATAGCCCACTGCATGGGTTATCTGCAGAACACACGCTGCTCTAGATAATAATAAAAGGTTTGAGGGATACATTAAGGGAACATAAACTGTACTCGGTGCTTATTTTTACTCATCAGAAATCACGAAATTTGGAACATTAACACATCTCTCCCTACATGTTCATGCCACAGAGAATGTTCAAACAGCCTTGCTAATCATGTTGCAGTCACCACACAAAGGCATTATATTGACAGTAAGACCATCCAGGATCAGAAGACTACTCCTCTGCAAAGAAATGTAATGTTCCCAGCAAAGAATGGGTTTACCAGGACATTGTCTTTAAAAAATAACCACAAAAGAGAACCTTATGCTTGCCACGAAGCAGGACCTTTCTGGAAAAAAAAATAAGCCTTGTTTATGAAGAAACCTCCCTCCCTCTCTCTCTAAGGATGAGGAGGGAAGGTGGAAGCAACCTCCCCAAAGCTTTATAATGGAATGGTGTGTATGTTTTTGGAGAGAAAAATAGCTCTTCGAGTCTATTTACTTAAGAAAAATAAAACTACCCTAATACAGAAGCATAACAAAGGAACATCCCTTAATAGGAAAAAAGAGAGAGCAATAGAAAGGTACTAAAAGCACATACTGGCTCAGCACCCATAGTTCAGTGAGACGGCCACATACACTGAGGCTGATGGGTTCGAGCCTGGCCCAGGCCTGCTAACCAACAATGATGGGTGCAACCAAAAACTAGCCAGGCATTGTAGCAGGTGCCTGTAGTCTCAGCTACTCGGGAGACTGAGACAAGAGAATCACTTGAGCCCAGGAGTTTGAGGTTGCTGTGAGCTGTGATGCCACAGCACTCTACCAAGGGCAACATAGTCAGACTCTGTCTCAAAAAAAAAAAAAAAAAGAAGTCACATACTCAAGTCATGTTAATGTAATCTTGGTGTTTCTACATGATTTCTACAATGACAGGAATAGAAATAACAGCAGCAATAATATTTATAATAATAATAATGATAACAGCAAACACTAATCTTATGATCTAAGTCTTCGTCTATTTATACTATAAACCATAATCACCATTACGCAGAGGAGAAAACTAAGGCAATAATGTAGGCTCTCTGTACACATGCCTGCCTTTTTAAAAATTTTATTTCCTCACAGCCAATTCTCTTACCCTAAACTACTCATCTTCTCTACCTCACCAAAAATGTACATCTTCTCTACCCCACAGTCCCTAGTGGTAATAGTGATGCAAAAAGCAATAGTTATAGTGATTGCATATAAGTATATTCTGTATATGTATACACTCATATACATGCCCGCAGATTTTTTTTTAATTTTTATAAATCATAATTGTGTACATTGGTGCAATCATGGGGCACAATGTGCTGACTTTATATACAATCTGAAATATTTTCATTGAACTATTTAACATAGCCTACATGGCCTTTTAATCACTATATGAAGACGTTTATATTCTACTTTTAGTAATTTTCACTTGTACCCTTGAAAGATGCACTGTAAATGTGATCCCACTAATCACCCTCCCTCCACCCATTCTCCCCCCTCCCCTCCCTTGCCCCTTTCCCCATTTCTTGTGCTATAACTGGGTTTTAGCCTTCATATGAAAGCTATAGATTAGCTTCATAGTAGGGCTGAGTACATTGGATAATTTTTCTTCCATTCTTGAGATACTTTGCTAAGAAGAATATGTTCCAGCTCCATCCGTGTAAACACAAAAGAGGTAAAGTCTCCATCTTTCTTTAAGGCTGCATAATATTCCATGGTATACATGTGCCACAATTTATTAATCCATTCATGGGTCGATAGGCACTTGGGCTTCTTCCATGACTTAGCAATTATGAATAGGGCTGCAATAAACATTCTGGTACATATATCTTTATTATGATGTGATTTTTGGTCTTCTGGTCTATCCAAATTATTGCAAAAGGCATTAATTAACCCTTTTCTATGGCTGAGTAGTATCCATGTTATACATATATTTTATTGATCCACTTATGAATTTATGGGCACTTGCTTTTATTCTATATCTTTGCAATTTTGAATTATGCTGCAATAAACATTCATGTGCTGATTTTTTATTTATTTATTTATTTTAGGGAAAGACTTTTGGGTAGATACCCAGTAGTGGAACTGCTGGATCAAAGAGTAGGTCTACTGTTACTTCTTTGAAGAATCTCTATATTGTTTTTCACAGAAGTTCTAAAGTGCCATCCCATAAACAGTGTAGAATTGTTCCTTTCTCTCTACACTCAAATGAACATTTATTTTTAGACTTTTTAATAAAAGCCATTCTAACTAGGGTAAGGTGATAGATATTTCATTGTGGTTTTAATTTGCATTTCTCTGATGATTAATGATATTGAGCATTTTTCATATGTTTATTGGCCATTTATCTATTTTCTCTCGAAAGCTTCTGTTCATGTCTTTTGCCTAATTTTTAAAAGGGTTGTTTGTTTTTCTTAATTATTTGCATATAGTCTTTATAGATTCTGGTTATCATTAGATGTATATCTTACAAATATTTTCTCCCATTCTGTAGGTTGTCTGTTTTGTCTGTTGATTGTTTCCTTAGCCATACAGAGGCTTTTTAGTTTGAGAAAATCCTATGTATTAATTTTTGTTGTTGCCATAATTTCCCTTGGGGTCTTAGTCATAAATTCTTTGCTGAGCCCAATATCTAGAAGAGTATTTCCAACATTGTCCCTAGAATTCTTATCATTGTATGCCTTACATTTAAGTCTTTGATCCATCTTGAATTAATATTTGTGAGTCGTGAGAGATAGGAGTCCTATTTCATTCTTCTGATTATGGCTATCCAATTTTTCCAGCACAATTTATTGAAAAGGGCTTTTTTTCTCCAGCACATGTTATTGTTTCCTTTGTCAAAGATCAGGCGGCTGTAGGTACATGGGTTTGTATTAGTGTCTATATTTTTATATTGGTTTATGTCTCTATTTTTATACCAATACCAGTGAAATATAAGAAGTAATAAAAAACATTCCAGAAGGCAGTGCCTGTGGCTTAAAGGAGCAGGATGCTGGCTCCACATGCCAGAGATGGTGGGTTCAAACCCAGCCCTGGCCAAAAACTGCAAAAAAAAAAAAAAATATTCCAAGAAAATAAAAGTGGATTCGTGGCCAAATTCTACAAGATCTGGTATCCATACTACAGAAATTTTGTTATAAAATAGAAAAGGGAGGAAATTCTTCTCATTTCATTTTATGAAGCTAATATCACCTTGACACCAAAGCCAGGAAAGGATACAACAAAAAAGGAAAATTAAAGATCAATGTCCCTTATGAATATAGATTCAAAACTTCTCAATAATATACTAGTATTCAGCACCACATTAAAAAAATAATAATCCATCATGACCAAGTGGGCTTTATCCAAGGGATGCAAGGATGGCTCAACATATGTAAATCTATAAATATGATTCATCACATAAACAGAACCAAAAACAAAGACCATAGGAGCACCTCAATAAATGCAGAAAAAGCATTCGACCAAATTCAGCACCATTTAATGATAAAATTCCTCAACAACCTAGGCATAGAACGCATCTTTAAATTATAAAAGCCATATATGACAAACCCACAGCCAACAATATACTGAATGGAGAAAAGTTGAAAGCATTTTCACTGAGGACTGGAACAAAACAAGTGTTCCTACTGTCAGTACTTCTACTCAACATAGCACCGGAAGTCCTAGCCAGAGCATGAGAAGGAAATAAAAAGTATTGACATCAGGAAAGAGGAGGTCAAACTATCACTGTTTGCTGATGACATGACCTTATACCTAGAAAACCCCAAAGACTTCATCAAGAGACTCCTTGAATTAATAAATAAATTTGTAAATATACAAAATCAGTGTACATGAATAAGTAGTATTTCTCTATACCAATAACAGTCAAGCTGAGAGTCCAAAGACTCAATACCATTCACCAGTAGTTACAAAAAATATATAAAATACCTCACAATATACTTAACTAAAGAAGTGAAATTTCTCTACAAGGAGTACTATGAAACACTGAGGAAAGAAATAGTAGAAGATACAGATGGAAAAACATATCATGCCCATGAATTGGCAGAATCAACATTATTAAAATGTCCATACACAAAGTGATATGTAGATTCAATGCAATCTCCATCAGAAAATCAGTGTTATACATCACAGGTCTAGAAAAAGTAATTATATGCTACATTTGGAACCAGAAAAGAGATCAAATAGCCAAAGCAATCTTAAGCAAAAAGTACAAATCTGGAGGCATCACATTACCAGACTTCAAACTATAGGTAGGTCACTACATAAGTTTTGAGATAGACTATGTTAAGGTTCCTTATTTCACTTCCAAAAAACACAGTCAATGGCTTCCTTTCTCATTCACCCATGCAAGTTTCAACTTTCTCAGCTTATCAGTATTGCCAGGAGGGGCTTCATTTGTTTTTGTCCACGCAAATTTAATGTTTCTTGATTTTTGACTACCTCAAAACTTTTGTGATGATCCATATACTATAAGGTTTTTTACACATTATACTTCATGTACTGTTTTCTAAAGTGTTTTTTTTTTTCCATTGCCAGCTGTTGGAGAGTATTAATAGTTCTTATGTGAAAATGGGTTCCATGATCAGTGAAGTTCAGGAAATACAGATTTTAACAAAGGTAAACGGAATTTCTTACTATAGGACTGCTCATAAATTTTATCATAAAGTTTTATAAATTTGTATATTACATATTTCCAAAAGAGGGGTGAGTAGTATTGTCTAGAAGAAAGATAATGTGAGTCACATGTATTTTTAAACATTTTCCGGAAGAACTCCTAAACATGTAAGGAGGTGTATTTATTTTATAAAATATATTTTCTTAATCCAATATATCCAAAAGGTTATTATTTTAACATATAATCAATGTAAAATTATTGCAAAATTTCACATTTTCCCTATAATTTGTATTCAAAATATAGTACATAAACTTGTAGCACATCTAGATTCAGATGGCCCATAGTTCAAGCACTTAACAACCATGCACAGCAAATGACTACATTTGGCAATGCAAGACTGGACTATGCTATTATTTCTTAAACTTAGCTTTCCATGACTTAGTTTTCATGGGACATTTTGAGGGATTATATTCCATGAAATAAATACATTTTGAGAAATATTTAGGGCAGAGACTAATGGAAGGGTTCTCAGAAAAAAAGGAAGAATGAGATGGAAAATGCTATCAAGGTGTGAAATTTAGCTAACAGGAAGCATGTGTTGTACCTGTTGAGAGTATTAACATTACACAGATATCACACCTTGGTGGATGTACCTATATGGAGGAGCAAACTGACATTCAACTGGATTGACCCATGAGCTGGCAGAAGCAAAATGAAACTGCAGTCTTATGAAGAAATGGGGAGTAAGTGATG
Organism: Perodicticus potto; assembly: GCA_963574655.1. NCBI lineage: Eukaryota > Metazoa > Chordata > Mammalia > Primates > Lorisidae > Perodicticus > Perodicticus potto. Next base: position 34,630 of record CAUYRH010004749.1, on the reverse strand, counting down.
CTTAGAGCAAGACCCCAGTAAACACAAGCATAGCTTTGCCAGGGACATCCTAATGCTCCAACAGAAGGACCCTCAACCCCTCAGGCTGCAGGAGGGACAGTGATTGCCTCAAAATCGAGTCATTTTCCTATTCAAAGGGAATCTAGAGAATAAAAGATTCAGTTTACAGAACTCCTTATATATGCTGAGTCATTTGTAGATATTTTAGGTGAAATCTAATAGATGAGGGCTGCTAAAGAGGCATTTTAAGTTTTCAATCTCAAACAAAGCTTGACTTGAACCCATATGTATTTTTTTTCATCTTGAAGAGATATAACCCCAGGTGTTTCTCTACCTCCTTACAGTAGCTCGATGACTGCCTTGGCACTAAATTGTATCCTCCTGGCATCAATAAATCCATTGTTTACCTACCCAAGCACCTAGATTTCTCACAGGGCTTCAGGGCCAAAAAGAAGTCATGCACAAAGATTAAAATCAGCTTAAGCACTATGTGTTTTATGCTCAAACGGGAATTACAAGAGAACCTTTTTCAGAGACCAGTACAAAGGCTTTCTCTGTTGAAAACAGGCTAATTTAGCAGGGCAAAAGAAAGCATAATCCTTCTCATAACATTTAATCAGGGGTGTCTTGAATTTAAACCTAAAGAGGAGAAGACAGTGGGGGCAAGGTAAGGAGAGATGTAATTTGTATAATTGTATTGCTGTGGATGGAAACACCAATACCGCCAGATTTAATTATTCCTTTCATCTTGCCTTATTTCACTCTTGAAGATCAATATGCTTGTTCTCTTCTTAAGCAGCAACGATTTCTACAATCTAAACATAAATTTAATCATGTGCTGCCATCTCAGTGTTTATAGACTCTGTCAAAGACACAGCCCGTTATAATTATTTTCTCAATCATTTGCCACAAGAGAAACACTTCAGGCAACACTAAAACTTAACTTAATCACTAGAAACAATATCAGCTCAACAAATAGATCTTATTAGATGGCCATTTAAAAAAAGAGCAAAGCTCATTTCCCAATACTTTAATTTTCTGCTAAATTTCAGATTGTATTTACATACAGAAATTGAGCTATTGCCACATTTCATATGAACCATAAGTGAAATAGCATCATGAAGATTATTACTAAAACTGATTCCCAATGTAGCATATACAGATTTCTAAGTAATAAATCACTTGGAGTAGTTTGTTTCTTTTCTTTCCAAAAAAGAAGTATATGTTAATTTTAAAAGTGAGTACAGCCTATAGAAATGACTTAAAGTTAGTAAAATGAAATGTTTGGAGAATTAATACTCATCAGAAAACTGCAGTTCAGATGACCTCCAAAACTCTTGGATTCAAGAGATGTTGAGATGAAATTAATTTAAATTACAAAACAAATGTAGAATTGTGAATGAAATCAATAATTTTCTAACTATGAGCACATGATTTATAAATGGGCACAATGTAGGTGTGTATGGTATACTGTTCAGGTGTGGGACATGACTATCAGAGGGACACTACCTAACAAATTCAAATATTGTGACCTAGTTATTTATACCCTCACATTAATCTGAAATTAAATAAATATATTTCTCTGAAGGAAAATGAAATTTGCTTGAAGTTGTTTTAAATACAAAAGTAGGATCTGTTAACGTAACATCATTTAGTTTTAAAAATATGAACTTAATATATACAAATTCATGACAAAAAAACTCTGTCAATTTCTTTTCCAAGGAGTATTATTAAAATAACTTTAGAAGAAGCCCTAAAGAGTGAATTTTATTTTTTATGATTTATTTAGACTCACAAAATACCTAGAGAAAAATAAAACAAATACCCTGTAGAGCTACTACCAGATTTTAGTTAAATCTACCATTTTGCCACAGTCACTAAAAAAAAAAAAAGCTACAGGTCCTATTTATCTTTTTATAAACCCATCTCCTTCCTTGCCTCCCAATAAGTAATACTATCCTATAGTCTTATATTCTTTATGTCCATGATTTTGTACTTTTAATAGTTAATTATATTAAATATGTAACACATTAGATGCATGTTTTTATACTTTAAGGAAATGACATTGTTGATATGATTCCGTGTGTGTGTGTTTTTAATCCACGGTTCCTGGCTCATAATTCCTATAACCATTGTTATAGTGTATTGGTATAATGTTGGGGTACTTTGGGCCTTGGAAGTAGGCCTAAGGAAACAGAATCTCTCTCTCTGAACTTCAGCTTTCCTTTCCCCTGACCAGGGAAGGATTCTACTCTGCTTGTGTGTCCTGAGACCCTTTTTTCAGAGACAGTCCGAGAATTACCCTATAGCAGCGGTTCTCAAACTGTGGGTCACGACCCACAGGAACTTTATTAAAGGGCTGAGGATATTAGGAAGGTCGAGAACCACTGCCTGCAGGAAGGAATGCTTCACAGAGACGCCAAGAACCTGCAGCCACAGGGCCACATGTGGCCTTCTGGATCTTTGAGTGTGGCTTTTTGACCAAATCCATATTTTACAGAACAGACACTTCTAATAAAGGTATTTGTTCTGTGAGTTTAGATTAGGTTGAGAGGTCACAGTTGGGAATCTATAGGGCCACCTGTGACCTTGAGGCTGAAGGTTCCCACTCCTACTCCTTTTTATCTAATCACATCTTGACACAGTTAATCCAGGAGGAAAGCTAAACACGTGAATCCTGCTGGGAAGGCCCATGCTCTGGACCTTTCTGGACATTTCTCTATGTATTTCTTCATGTGGTTATTTATTTGTAATCTTTGAAATATCATTTGTAATAAACTGTAAGTGTAAGGAAGCATTTCCCTGAGTTCTGTGAACCATTCTACCAAATTAATTGAATCCAAAGAGGGGGTCATGGGAATCCCAATTAGAAGCAAGTCAATCAGATGTTAAGGATTTGCAACCAGAGGGAAGGAGGGAATGGTCGTGCGGGACTGAGTCCTACTCCTGTGGGACCTGTTGCCATCTCTGTGTAGGTAATGTTGGAACTGACTTGGAGGACACCTAGCTGGTGTCCTCTGCAGAGCTGATTGCTTGCTTGCTGCTGGGGAGAAATCCTCCACACATTTGGTTAAAGTGCTCTGTGCTAATAATTGCTGTGGTTTGAGAGCAGAGGAAAAGCATAATTTGAAAGATATGTTTTTCAAATAACATCCTATCATAAATAGCATTTTATATTTTTCTTTCTTTGCTTAAAATTATGTTTCTGAAATTTATATTGATATATAATTATATGGTTAGCACCAGTAAATTAATTTTAAATCTGATGGAGGACTCACTGTAAAAGTACAACACATGAAGTAAACTGAGTCACGGATAGAAAGATGGACCCTACTTTGATGCAATAATTGATAAAATTTATTACACCTGCAGGGGGCTGATACCATAAAGGCATGCAGCCCCGAATGCCAGGCGGGCAATCCTTTTATATTATTTTTCTTGCGTGGTCAGCAAATCAAGCTACCGTAATACAGAAGCTAATCATAGCAGTTAAAGCAGAATCGCGGGGGGGGGGGGTACATATTGGTTCATAAATCATAAGATACATCACAAGTTCATTACTTCATGGGTCATAAGGTACACGGTTCATACATAGTTTAGGGGTACAAAGTATGGGCATACGAGTTGGGTAAGTTTTCAAGGAACTCGGGACTTTCCACCAGGGGGTATTGCACCAGGGGCTTCTTTAAATTATACCCCACCCTTCCTTCTGTATGCTTATCTCTTCTCCCAGAATTTAGCTCCTCCACCCTTGTGGGCATTGGGGCTGAGTCACAAAACACTTCCCCTTTGAAGGGTAAAGGGTTTGTTATATTCCTTTAAATCTATGGGTTGGGGGATTAGTAGCAGGGGTAGGAGGCTTGGTTATTACACACATTATTATTTATTCTCAAATTGATAGTTATTTCCAGATTTATTGTTCTTTAATCCACTCTACTTAAACATATGTCCAAGAAACATGCTAAAGAACCTGGTAAGAAGTAGAATTGTTGAGAGTCTGGGAAGGGCATCTTTGACTTTATTAAGGCATCAAATTGTTTTCTGTTATGTTTTTCCAATTCAAATTATAGGTAATTTATATGTTATATGTAGGATTTCTAATTATTCCACATACCAAAACTTGTTCTTGTGGCTTTTAACAACTTCGTAAATGTGAAATTTAAGTCAATTTTTAAAATTTTAAATTGCACTTTTCTGATTGTTAGTAAGCCCTCAGTGACATGAGTTTCAAATGTTTTCCAGTTAACCATTTGTCTATACTTCTTGTTTATGTTATCTTTCTACCCTTCTTGTCCTCATTAATTTTAGCTCTGTTATTTATTTCTTCCCATTTTCTTTGTATGTCTCTTTTTCCAGCTTCTTAAAGTGAATTCTTAACCCATTTTTTCTAAGTCTTCCTTTATTTTTTCCTATCTTTATTATTTTTTTATTTTATTTAATTAATTTATTTTTTATTACATCATAAACACATAGATCATGTATAGTTTGATGCATTTATGGGGTACAATGTGCTGATTTCATATAGAATTAGGAACACTTACATCACACTGGTTAATATATAAGTCATCTCATTTACTTAATTGTGTTAAGACATTTATACTCTATACATAATAGATCTGACATGTAGCCTTGCAATATGGACCATAGGTGTGATCCCACCATTCACTGTCCCTCGATCTTATCTCCCCCTTTCTCTCCAATCACACCCTCCTCCCTCCTTCATCCTGGGCCATAGTTGTGATCTATTCTTCATGTGAAAGTGTGCGTGATTGTAAATTGGTTTAATAATAGTACTGAGTACATTGGATATTTTTTCTTCCATTCTTGAGATACATAAGTAGGATATGTTCCAGCTCCATCCATGTAAATGTAAAAGAGGTAAAGTCTCCATCTTTTTTAAAGGCTGCATAATATTCCATGGTATACATATACCACAAATTATTAATCCATTAATGACTTGGCTATTGTGAATTGATCTGCCATAAACAATCTGGTGAAAATATACACATTTGAGTGACGTTAGCAAGATGGCTGAAGAAAGTTGGGTAGCATGTTGCCCCCATGACCTAAGGAAAAGGGACCAAAACAATGAATGAACAAATGTATCTTAACTAGGGCAACTAAAGAGGTATGCTGGAAAGCCCCAGGGAAGATGCAAAATCTCTGTGTAAACAGAAACCCAGGGTAGCCCCAAAGAAACAGTGAGGCACCCTGCTTCTGCCATCTTGTCTCCCTGTTAGGATTAACCTGAAACCAGTGACAACTTCTTGCAGGAAAAAGGTAAGCTGGAAAATGTCAGTGGTTCCTATAACTGCCTCAGATACCAGAAATCCTTGCTACAAAAAAGTTTCCCAGTTCTTACAAGCTCTGAATCCAATTTGAAGAGTTGCTGGGAGTACATACAGCTGCATTACCCCAGAGTAAAAGCCCACTTTGAACTTCCCACCCCTGTTGCATAAGTGGCTACAGCCCACTGCCATCTGAAAAATAAACCCACTGCTAAAATTCATTCTGCCCTGGTGCCAGTAGCCACTGACTCTTTATATACCTTTGTGTGCCTTTATTATTCTATGTTCTCAAGGGTGTCTATAGCACCATGGCTGCAGCTGTCTAATGCCTGGGCTCAGAAGAGCAACTAGGACCCCAGGGTTTGAAGCCAGAGGATACCCCACTTCCCAGGGAATAGGTAGACCTGCACATACGGAAGCTGCCCCATATTCATGCACATATGCACCCACCCCAATAACCAAAGTAGCAAAGATCCTACTCCTTAGAGAGATTCCTGCATAACTGGCCAGCCCACTGAGTTTATTTATACCTGTGCCTAAGTTGATAGACAGTGTGGTAGCAGCTCCATTCGCCAGACAGCCTGCTGCTTAGCTGGCTGACTGGCCAGCCATACCCATGTATGCCTCTTAGAGAGCCTGCTGCATAGTCATCCAGACAGCCACACCTATACCTGGCCTGATAATCAATGCAGTGAGCACATTTCCCACAAAACTGTGCCAACAGTTTCACAAACTCCCACAGCCTAGGCCACTAAAGCAGTTATAGACATTAGTAATGAGGCTTATAGCTGAAGAAACTGCACAGAAAGCACATAACTGAGTCCACCCAGAACCAAAGCCAATGCCCCATACTTATCTGACACCTTAGGACCTATTTATAGGAAAAGTTCTCTCCCTACCATGTCTACTTAATAAAATAGAAAATGTGGCCATTTTACTAGATGTGCAGATATCAAAATAGGGACACGAAAAATACAAAAAGACAAGGAAACAATACCCATAAAGAAACCAATAATTTCCAGGCAACAGACAACAAAGGAACGTAAATTTAGTGTTCGCTTTGGCAGCACATATACTAAAATTGGAATGATACAGAGAAGATTAGCATGGCCCTGAGCAAGGACGACATGCAAATTTGTGAAACGTTCCATATTTTTAACATATTCTCCTAAGTTAAATATCTCAAGAATGGAAGAAAAAGTATCCAACATACTCAGTACTTTTATGAAACCAATTTATATTTACTCACACTTTCTTATGTAAGATAGATCACAATTATAGCCCAGGATGAAGGAGAGAAATGCAGTGGGAAGGGAGAGGAGGGGAGAGGTTTGATAGAGGGACAGTAAACAGTGGGGCCACAACTATGGAGCATATTGCAAGAATACAAGTCAAATCTATCAAGTATAGAACATAAATGTCTTAACACAATCAAGTAAATGAGGCAAAAGCTATATTAATTAGTTTGATGTAAGCACTCCAAATGATATAAAAAACAACACATTGTACCCCACATATGCATAATGGTATTCATGATCTGTGTGTATATGACTTAATAAAAGGGGGGAAAAACAAATTTACATAAATGCCTCATTATAAATTCAAAATAATAATCTTAAGGAAATTCAGTAAGACATAGACAATATAGACAAACGTTTTAATAAAATCAAATAATTCATAATCTGAATTAGAAATTCAACAAAGAGATATTACAAAAAGAATCAATTGAATTTTGAAACTAAAATATCCAATGAACAAAATAACCATTAAGAGTTACAAAAACAGACTAGATCAAGTAGAAAAAAGATTTCTGAGCTTGAAAGAGAGGCCTTTTTAAATAGCCCAGTTAGAGGGAATAAAGGAAGCAAGAATAAAGAACAAAAAACCCCGGAGGACTTATAAGATACTTTTAAACAATCAAATATTTTAATTATAGAAATGCCAGAGGGAGAAGCAATGGATAAAGTCACAGAAAACATATTTAGAAGAATAATAACTAAAAATTCACCAAGCCTTAAGAGACATGTGAACAACCAGATTTGGGAAGCTCATAGATATTCAATTAAATTCGACCCAAAGAGATCCCCTCCAAAGCACATTATAATCAAAATGTCTAAAATCAAAGACAGAGATCTCTAAAAAATAAGAGTCAAGTTACATATAGTATAAGGGTATAGGAGAAAAGGTGATGATATATTCAAACTGCTTAAAGAAAAAAAAAAACCTTAGATTTGTTGTATATATTATTTTTTACTATCATTCAGCAAATAAGTAAATAAAAGACTCCCAGACAAGCAAAAGTTGAGGTAATCACTATTAGACTGGCTTTACAAGAAATGCTTAAGGGAATGCTACAACTGGAAGTAAAAGGAAGATAATTACAATCATAAAAATATGTTAAAATTTAAAACTTACCTTTAAGCTAAATCCACAATCAAATTCAGAGAACTTTAGTCCTCTAGCATGAACATTAAAAGTCAAAATCCTCAAAAGAACAATGGACACAATTAGTGGCTAAGGACCACACAATAGGTAAAAAGTAAGTTACTATGACATAAATATAGGTTTCAAGGAGGAAAGAAAATGTCCAGATTATTTTTATGCAACCAAAGTTTTTATCAGTTTAATATAGGTTGTTATAAGGCTTTATGTTAGACCCATAGTGACCACACAGAAAAAAAAGTTGCAGGAGATATACAAAAAGAGAAGGAAAACAAAGCTTAGCATTACAAAAACTACCAAACTAAAGAAGTAAACAGTAACAGAGAAAGAAAAGAACAAAAGATTTACAAAACAATCAGAAAGCAATTAACAAAATGGCAGAAGTTAGTATTTATAGACTAGTAATAATTTTGAATGAAAACAAATTAAATTCTCTAATTAAAAGTTATAGAGTGGCTGAGTGGATTTTAAGCAAAAGACCTAACTACCTGATGCTTATGGGAGAATCTTCTGTCTCTTAAAGACAAGCACGCTGAAAATGTAGGTATGGAAAAAGATATCACATGAAAATGGAAACCCAAAGTGAAACAGAATAGCCATACTCATATTAGATAAAATAAACTTTAAGTCAAAACTGTAAAAAGAGATAAAGTTCATTTTATAATGAAAAGGTATTAAAAATAAGAATATATCAATCATAAATATAAATGAACCTAACACTGGAGCACCCAAATAAGGAAAATATTCTTACATATGAAGGGAGAGGTAGACTGCAGTACAGTAATACTAGGAGACTTCAGCACCCCTTTTTCAATAATGGAAAAATAATCCTGATAGAAAATTAATGAAGAAGCATCAGACTGACATTGCACCAAATGGATCTAACCAGAGATTTACAGAGGATACCTTTCAATAGCTGCAGGATATATATACTTCTTAATTGCACATGGATCATTCTTCAAGATAAAGCATATGTTAGGCCACACACACACACACACACACACACAAGCAAAGAAAAAAAACCATTAAAAATTCAAGACTATAGAGATTGAATAAAGAATCTCTTCTGACCACAATGGTATAAAACTAAAATTTACAACAAAGAAAACTTCTCAGCTTTACAAATACATCAAAATTAAACAATATGCTCCTAAGTAACCAATGGTTCAATTAAGAAATTAAGAGAGAAATTAAAAAATTTCTTGAGACAAATAAGAATGGAAATACATCATCAAGCCCTATAGAAAACAGCAACAGCAATTTTAAAAGGGAAATTTGTAGCAATAAATACCTACATCAAAAAAGAATTATTTCTAATAAGTAGCTGAATGCATCCTTATGAACTAAAACACAACAGCAAACTAAAAGTTGACATGAGAAAGGAAATAATAAAGCTTAGGGAAGAAATCAATGACATGAAGTTTATAAAAAATTCAAAAACCGATATGAGTTTTTTGGGGAGAGATAAACTAAATTGACAAATATGTAGCTAGACCAAGAAAAAAATAGACAAAAATAAATAAAAGAGGTGGAAAGGTATACATTATAGTCAATAACACAAGAATAACACAAGATCATAAGAGACTGTTATGAGCAACCATACCACAGTTGTTCAACTATTGTGAAAAATTATACACCCAAAATTTAATAACATAAAAGAAGTAGATAAAATTATGGACACACACAACCAACTGAGGTTATGAAAGACAAAATCTGAACAGATCAATAACAAGTGAAGAAACTGAAATAGGACTAAAATGTTTTTCACAAAAGATAAGCCTAGGATCTGATGGCTTCCATGCTGAATTCTTCCAACCATTTAAAGAAGAACTGATACCAATTGTCTTGAAACTCTTCCAGAAAATTGAAGAGGCAATGCTTCTAAACTCATAAGGCCAGCAATACTCTGATTTCAAAATCAGATAAGGACATAACAATAAATGAAAAATATTGGCCAATATCCCTGATGAACAGAGATAGAAATATTCTCAACAAGATAGAAGCAAACTGAATTTAAAAATAAATCGAAAAGATAATTCATTATGATTAAGTAGGATTTATTTATCTCAGGGATAAAAGAATGCCTCAATATATACAAATCAATAAATGTAATGTATCACATATTAAGAAGGACAAAAACTATGTGATTATTTAAATAGATGCAGAGAAAGCATGTGATAAAATTCAACACTGCTTCATGATAAAAAGTTTTAACAAATTAGGTAAAAGGTATGCATCTTAATACAATAAAGGCCATATATGACAAATCCACATCCAGTATCATACTAAATGGGGAAACGTTGAAAGGTTTTTCCTCTACAATCAGGGACAAGACAAGAATGCCACTTTAACCATTTCTGTTCAGTGTAGTACTAGAATTCCTAACCAGACAAATTAAGTAAAACAAAGAACATTCAAATTGGAAAGAAGGAAGTCAAATTGTCCCTGTTTGTCAATGACATGATCATACATGTAGAAAATCCTAGAGATGCACCCAAATACTGTTAGAACTAAGAAACAAATTCAGTAAATTTCCAGGATACAATATCTACAGAAAAGCAGGAACATTTATATATGTTAAGAGTGAACTACATGTTAACAGTGAACTACATAAGAAAGAAACACAATCCATTTTCAATAGCTACAAAAAATAAAATAACCAAAAATAAAAAGGGGGAAGAAAGACTGCTACACTGAAAACTATGTAACATTGGTGAAAGAAATTGAAGAGGACACAAATAAGTGGAAAGATATCCCATGTTCATGGATTGACATACCTAATATTGTTAAAATAGCCATACTACCCAAAGGGAACTATATATTTAATTCAATCCATATCAAAATACCATGAAAATTCTTTTTTTTTTTTAGTCTCAAGGTGTCACCCTGGGTAGAGTGCCATAGCGTCACAGCTCACAGCAACCTCAAACTGTTGGGCTTAAGTGATTCTCTTGCATTAGCTTCTCAAGTAGCTGGGACTACAGGTGCTCACCAGAATGTCTGGCGATTTTTTGGTTGTAGTTGTCATTTTTGGCTGTAGTTGTTTGGCAGGCCCAGACTGGATTCAAACCCAGCCAGGTCTGGTGTATGTGGCTGGCACTCTAGCTGCTGAGCTACAGGCACTGAGCCACCATGAAAATTCTTGACAGAAACAGGAAAAAATGTCCTAAAGTTTACAAGGAATTACAAACCCCTCACAAAACAAAGCATTCCTGAACAAAAGGACAAAGCTCAAGGCATCACACTATCTGACTTCAAAATATATAACAAAACTAGTACAAAACTGTAGTACAAAACTAGTACAGTTAACTGTAATAACTAGTACAAAACTGTAGTACAAAACAGTTAACTGTAATAACTGTAGGTACTGGCAAAACCAGACACACAGACCAATAGAATAGGATCTGGAGTCCAGAATAAATCCTCATACCTACTGACAACTAATTTTTGACAAAGATGCCAATAACACAACTTGAGGAAAAAGCAGTCTCTTCATCAAATGTTAATAGAAAAATTAGGTATCTACATGGAAAAGAATGAGACTAGACCCTATGCTTATCACATAAAAAATTCAACTCAAAATGGATTAAAGCCTTAATTATAGCACCTGAAACTATGAAACTATTATGCTAGAAGAAAACATAAAGGAAATGCTTTATGATATTGGGCTGGGCAAGGATTTTTGCTATAAGACTTTGAAAACACAGGCAATAAAAATAAAAATAGACAAATGGTACATCAAAGTAAAAAGCTTTAGCACAGGAAATAAAACAAAAGACAACCTATAAAATGGGCAAAAGAATTTGTGAACTGTACATCTGACAAGGGAGAGGTTAATATCCAGATTTATAGAAATTTAAATGACCCAACAGAAACCCCCCCCCCACAAAATAACTCATTTAAAAAATGGGCAAAAATTCCATAATGGAATTTCTAAAAAGAATATATACAATGGTTAACAGGTATATAAAAAATACTCAACTAATCACCAAGGAAATAGAAATGAACACCACAATGAGATACCACCTTAGTCCTTATTAAAAAGGACAAAAGAAACTAAGCTTTGGCAAGGATGTGAAGAAAAGGAACCACACACCATTGGTGGGAATGTAAATTAGTACAGCCATTATGGAAACAGTATGGAGTTTCCTCAGAAAATTCAAAATAAAATTACCAAATGATCCAGCAATCCCATTACTCGATATATATTAAAAAAAAATGAAATCAGTTTACTGAAGAAATTATCTGCAATTCCAAGTTTATCATAGTACTGTTCACAGTAGACAAGAGATGGAGTCAACCTAATTATCCAATGAGGGATGAGTGGATAGAGAAAAAGTGATACATAGACACACACACACACACACACACACACACACACACACACAATTGAATACTACTCAGCCATGATAAAGTAAAATCCTGTCATATGTGACAACAGGCTTAAACCTGGAGGACATTATGCTAACTAAAACAATCAAGGCACGGAAAGACGAATACCCCAATATGTCACTCATATGTGGATTCTAAAAAATATGAAAGTTGATATTATAGAGGTAGAGAGTAGAATAGTAGTTACCAAAGATGGGGATGAGGTGGGAGAGGAAAGCATGGGGAGAGGTTAGTTAATGGGTACAAAGTTACAATTGGACAGAAGGAATAAGTTTTGGTGTTCTTTACACAGTAAGGTGACTATGGTTAAGAGTAAGATATTGTATATTATAACATAACTGGAAGAGAGGCTTTTAAACTTTCTCAACGTAAAAATATACTAAATATATAAGGTGATGGATACTCTGATTTGATATTACATAACATATACATGTATTAACAAATCAGATTGTACTTCATAAATATGTACCATTATAATGTTTTGATTAAAAATAAATGCATATGCATTTAGACTTTACTTTGGTTTGAAGATGGTTTTTCTGGAAGCAGTGATTCATCCAATGCAAAATTTAAACAGTGGGAATTTTATAAGTATTGGCTGAAGTCTTTAACCATTTTTTTAAGACAAGGGGATCTTTTTGACCGCCTTAAAATCACATAGCAAGAGTGGCCAAGGTGCCTAGAGGTTGAGGCAGGTTTTGCACACATACTACCAATTTAATTGTGCCTAAGCTGCCATGCCCTGTAACCATAACAAAGGCTTTTGAGTCAATATGCTTCAGCTACAGTCCTTTAAGGCTGTCTTATAAATAAAGGAGTTAGTTCTGATTAGTAAGGCCCTTGTCAACTTCTAGGAACATGACTCTGTGACTAGGAAGTTATCTTTAGATACTATTAGCTTAATCCTGTATCCTTTAATTATGCCTCTCAGTAGATGCTGCTGTCCCTGGAGAGCAATCAGCAATCAAATATATTCAGTGGAAACCTCCTTTTTGTAGATGTGAAAGGCTGGAATGGTTTTTTTTAAAAAAATTCTTCTTTAAAACAAATGACTTATTGGCAGGGAGTTGATGTAAGCTAATTCTACGGGGAAGAAAACTAGTCTCTCCATAGACCAAACTTAGTTTTTTTCTCTCAGAATAATGATAAAACCTGAGGTTTATCAATAAGGCCATTGCCTTATCTTATCACTCAATAATTTTTCAAGCAGGTTTTAGGCTTTTTTTTCTCCTCATCTTTTACAAACAGAAATTCTAAGGTCCCGAATTTTTGCACAATAGAAGATACCATTAGAAATAGTCACCCAATCCCTCGCAGATGCGATAGTCATCTTAGAGAGGCTACCTTTGCAGATTCCTTTAACATTTAATTATTCCATTTAACTAGTTTCCATTATTATGGTTTTTTGGATTTCAAATTATTTTAATCTTTGGAGTCCTTACCTATCATTGTGTTTCAGAATAAGAAAAAAAATACCTTTATTATGAAAAGAAAACCGTTTCCTTTTCTTCTTCCTCCTCATTTGCTTTAAGGAATACAAACAAGGATAACATATGGAATAAATCCATCTACAGAACCTTTGTTATGTGGACCCCACACATAATTTCTTAGGAAAAGTTTATGAATTAGAACTACAATTCCTATATAAAGTGTGACGTGTTTTGCTTTTTACTTTCTCTTTTCTGATATTTTTAAAGAAATTGCATGAATATAATTGATAAAGTCGTAAATAGAATTTATATAGTCAGCCACAGAACTTAGCCATTTTATCCTCACTGAATGTTTTAATAGTCATCTTTTATTGCAAAAGTCACACATTTATTTTTTCCCACAGAAAGACTCCAAATTTCAAAATTGATACATTTATGCTATTAATGAGCATTGACTCCAATGATGTGCTTCATATATGTAGTAATATCAGTATACTAACTTCAAAGAAGGGAAATTATTGAGTCAATAATTTTTTCATTTATGTCATGCACAGTTACTGTGAAAATTTAATGAGTAATTGAGATAAAGTTCTTAATACAGAGTCCAGCAAATAGTAAACACCCAGTAAATGTTAGATATTACTAAGAGGGCACCTATGTTTCTCAATGCTTACAGGCAAGGCAGGATTTAGGCACCTCAGGGAAGCTCTCAGAGAGAGGCAGGTGATAGCTATTGTGAGCCTAAAGCCTCTAGAGCAGATGTACAGGACAATAGAAAAGGGACTTGAGGGGATGTGTCATTACATTGTTTCATTTTCCTTAAAAACATTTTGACTGGACTAATTAATTAGGACATAGGTTTTCATGGTAGATTACTCAGCAAAATGATTATTTTTTTTAAATTCACCATACTTGTTTTATTCAGAATATTACAGGGTTTCTGATCCTGTTTCAGTCTTTTACATGTGGTTATCCAGTTTTCCTATTAGCACTTAATGAATAGGGAATCTTTTCTCCAGTGTATGTTTCTATCTGCTTTGTCAAAGATCAGATGGGAATATGAGGATGATTTCATTTCTGAGTTCTCTGTTTAGATCCATAGGTCTAGGTGTCTGTCTTTGTGCCAGTATCATGCTGTTCTGGTTATTATAGCCTTGTAGTATAGTTTGAAGTCTTGTAAAGTGCTGTCTCCTAGTTTTTTCCTTTTTTAAATTTTTTTTTATTGTTTTAGGTTAAATTGAAGGTGAAAAGAATGAATTTACAATGTTTGCATTTTTTAGGTAGAGACTTTCATCTAGTTTTGTCTTACAATGTAAGGTTGTATTGGCTATTTGGGATCTTTTCTAGTTCCATAGAAGTATAGAGCTTTTTTCTAGATCTGCAAAATATGATATTGGGATTTTAATGGGGATTTCACTGCATCTATAAATCACTTTGGGTAATCCAGCCATTTTAACAATGTTGACTCTGTCTATACATGAGCATGATATATTTTTCCACCTGTTGAAGTCCTCTGTGATTCTTTCCTCAGTGTTTCATAGTTCTTCCTGTAGAGATGTTTCACCTTCTTAGTTAAAGGTATTCCTAGGTATTTTATTTTCTGTGTTGCTACCATGAATGGTATTGATTCTTTGGATTTTCAACTTGACTGTTGTTGGCATTTATGAAAGCTGCTGATTTGTATATATTGATTTTGTAACCTGAGACTTTGCTGAATTTACTTATGAATTACAGGAGTCTCTTGGTTGAATCTTTGGGGCTTTCCAAAGTTAAGATCTATCTTTAGCAAAGAGTAATAGTTTAACCTCTTCTTTCCTCATTTAGATCCCTTTAATTTTTTCTCTTGCCTGATTGTTTTGGCTAGGACTTCTTGCACTATGTTGAATAAAAGTGGTGAAAGTGGGCAACCTTGTCTGGTTCCAGTTCTCAGCAGGAATGCTTTTAATTTTTCTCCATTCAATATGATGTTGGTTATATGTTTACACTATATAGCCTTTATAATTTTGAGGTATGTTTCATCTATACTATTTTGTTACACATTTTTTGTTTGTTTGTTTAGCAGGCCTTGGCCAGGTTCAAACCTGCCAGCCCTGGTGCATGGGGCTGGCGCTCTAACCATTGAGCTATGGGCACTCAGCCTTGTTAAGCATTCTTACATGATAGGGTGTTGAATTTTGTCAAATGCTTTTTCTATGATTGAAAGGATCATGTGGTCTTTATTGTTACATCTATTTATGTGGTGAATTACATTTATAGATTGCACATGTTGAACAAACCTTGCATTGCTGAAATGAAGCCCACTTGATCATAGTGAATTATTCTTTTTGATCTGTAGCTGAATTTTATTTGATAAGGTTAAATTAAGGATTTTTGTGTGTGTGTTTTGGCTGGGGCTGGGTTTGAACCTACTACCACTGGCATATGGGGCTGGTGCCCTACTCCTTTGAGCCATATGCGCTGCCCTACATTAAGGATTTTTGCATCTATATTGATAAGGGATATTGGTCTGTAGTTTTCTTTTTTAGTTGTGTCCTTTCTGGGATTTGGGATCAAAGTGACCAGCTTCATAGGACAAGTTGGAGAAGATTCCTTTCTTTTCATTATTTTGGAATAATTTCTGTAGTATGAGTAGAAGTTCTTTCCCCTGGTTGGTAAAATTTGGGAGTAAAACCATTTGGTCCAGGGATTTTTTTAAGTATAGAACTTTTTATTGCTCCTTCGATTTTGGTGCTTGATATTGGTGTGTTCAGGATTTCTATTTCTTCCTAATTGAGCCTAGGGAGCTTGTATCTTTCCATGAATTTGACCATTTTCTCCATATTTTCAAATTTATAAACCTAGAAATTTTTATAGTGTTCTGAGATGATGTTTAGTATCTTCATGATATCAGTTGTAACTTCTCTTTTTACATTTTTAATTGATCTTAGTACCCTACTTTCTTTTTTGTTTCTAGTTAATCTGTCAAGAGGCTTGTCATTTTAGTTTATCTTTGCAAAGAACCAAATTTTTGCCTCAAAGTTCTGAGTAGTTATTTTGTTTTCAATTTCATTTAGTTTTGTTCTGATCTTGGTGTTTCTTTTTCTTCTGCTTTGTTTCAGACTGGTTTGCACTTTCTTCTCCAGTTCTTTGAGATGATTCATTGGATTGTTGATTTGTGATTCTTCTCCTTCTTGGGTGGGGGCTTGAAGGCTATGAGGTTTCATTGCAGGACAGATTTTTCTGTATCTCTCAGATTTTGATATCTTGTGTTCTCATTTTCATTTAGTTCTAAGAACTTTTTGATTTCCCTCTTTATCTCCTCATTGTCCTGTCATTCTGCAATGGGTTGTTTAGTTTCCATAACTTAGTGAAGGGATGAGTGTTTCTGATTGAACTAATTTCTAGTTTTATTCCACTGTGGTCTGAGAAGGTACATAGTATAATTTCTAATTGTTTTTAGTCATCTTATATATGTTGTAGTGATTTGCTCTTGATGACGAATTTCCCAGGAATGCTTTGTGTTTCTTGTATCTGATAATCTAGATTTCTAGAAAGGCCAGGGAAATTTTCTCAGTTCCCTCAAATAAAGTATTCAATCCTTGAGTTTTTTATTCTTTGTCCTCAGGTATGCCTATGATTCTTATGTTTGACCTTTTTACATAGTCCTACATTTCTTATAGGTTTTGTTCATTTTTCTTATTTCTATTTAGCACTATGGTAATATCTTCAAGTCCTAAGATTCTTTATTTTGCCTGATCAAACCTATTCTTAAGGCTTTCCACTTTGTTTTGTAATTCATTGAATGAGTTTTTCATTTCTAGGAGTTGTGTTTATTTTTATGTTAATACTTTAATTTCTTTAGATTAATTTTCATTCATTTCCTGCATTGCCTTTGTGATTTCTTTATGTTGTATTTATATTTTTTCTTGTATTTCTGTGAGGTTATTTACAACCCATATTCAAAATTCTCCATCTGCCATTTTAATCTTTTTCCTTAGGTTGGAATTCATTGATAAGGAATTATTGTTTTCTTTAGAGGTGATTTTTCACTTTGAGTTTTCATATTCCAGAGATTTTTTTGCTGGTTTCTTCTTATCTGGTCTCTTACTCAAGATCCAAGTGTGTTAGGGCTATTTTATAAGCTATCTCTGAGACCCTGAAGTTTTGTCCTTGCCTGTCAGAAGAGTGCTGGTCCTGAGTTATCTTTGGGTTTCTATAACATTTAATGAACCTCTCTGTTTATTTCTAACCTGCTATCTTTTCTTCCTTTTGACAATGTATAGTGAGAAAGGTCCCCTAGCTTACTCTTGATTAGGGTAGGTAGTACTGTGTAACTGTGAATCAGACACATTCTAATTGTTTGAGTTGGAAGATGCTTTGGTGGGCTATATCATTGTTCTCCCTGTCTTTGGTTGATGTTTATGGGAGTTAGCCTACTGCCAAGATATTCTTTTGTGTCCATGGTAGACTCTGGTCCCCCAGGAGAAGTATTTGAGTTCCCCAAGCTTTAGAAGATTATATGTCTCCTCAGGGGTTGCTTGATCTCCACTACTACCAAAGTGGGGGAAGGGGCAAGGCAGTTTGTAGCTAGGCTGTATGAGCCTGAAAGGTTTTACAAAGCTTCAGCAGGACTCAGATGTTGCTTTTCTGGCCACTAGTGGGAGCCAGTGGTAGGAGGGTCAGGATAGAGCTCTCCACACCAGCTGAGCTGTTCACAGGGGATGGGGCAAACTGTTTTATGCTAAGGCACAGGGCTGGGTTCTTTCTTCCCTTATCCAGTAGCACACTTTTCTGTGGGGAAGCATGGATGGTCCTCCAAATAGCCTTTTCAACCCTCCATGTACTCTGTAAAATTGAGTCAGTAAATGGTGTAAGGAGCATGCAAACTGACCTCTCTGTTAATAGGTGATACTTGTTGGAAGGAACAAGCTGCTGTCAATGTTTATTTTGGGTCCTTGACCAGCTCTTATTCCTCTGGAGGAGTACTCAAATGCCCCATGTGTTGGTTGGGACCCTGGAGCTTCCAGAAGAGTCTTTGATCTCTGCTGCAGAAGTACTATGTTGGGTGGGCTTACTCTCAGACTCTATGGAATCTGGAAAGTTAGCTGTTTTGGCTGGGGTCTAAGATCTGCTCCCAGTTTCTGGGCAGATCTCTTCTACAGAAAGGCTGAAATGACCCCACCCAACCAGAACATCTGTTTGTGGAGGCAGGTCCCTCTGAAGTTTGCAAACTGATAGTCTGCAGTGGGTCTTGATCTGAGGTTATTTCTGGCACCAGAGGGAGTAGGACTCTCTAAGTTCCACTCAGCACCCACTGAGGCTTACTCACAGGGCTTCATAGATCAGGACATGGTGAACCCAAGCATGATGTCCTCTGAAACTCATGTGGAACAGGAGACAAAGTCCCTGAGCAAGGGTTCTGGTCAAGAGATGGGGCCATATAGATGAAAAGTGGATCTGACCAACATGGAGAGGAGGGACAGAGCCAAGTAGGAAGAAAGCGTTCAGGGCTGTAGGCATCTCCTGCAAATTTCAGGTTAGATGGACTGAGGGTATCTCTGGTGGGTGAGGGAGTGTGCGGCTCTCCATGTCCCACTCAAAGGCTGATAAGGCTGCCTCTTAGGACCTCGGGGGTGGGACACACTGTACCCGAGCATTATTTCCTCTAAGCAGCACTGGGGTGGAGCTGCAAGCAAGGTCTCTTTACACAGCCCCTTAGCCCAAAAAGGCAGGCTGAAGTGACCAAGAGCGCAAGCTCAGGTTCAGGCAGGTTAGAAGCCACTGGTGCCTGAAGTGCAGACTCAGGTTGTGCAAGTGGGAGGCTGCTTTTTAGGCACAAAGGTACTGTGCATACTTGGCCAGACGGGTAGAGGTCTTAGCTCTCCATGACCTACCAGAACCTGCCAAAACAGTTGCTTGTATCCTTTTAGAACTAAGTGTTCTCTGGATTCCATTCAATTTCTGTGTTTAGGGCTTGCTGCAATCTAGGGGCCAAGTGCCAGGGTTTAAGTTCAGGGTATGGCTCAGAAAAGTCATGAGTCAGTCTGCTCCTCCCCTACCCAGCATAGCCCCCTCCCGAGAGTTACACCAGAGAGTTCAGAATGGCTTTAGCTGTTGTCTGATCCCCATGGCACCTGTTGTCTAGTGCAATGTTTCTACACAGACTTAAGGTAGGACCCTGACTGTGCATGTAGAAGGTCTGTGCAGTTGCTGGGAGCCATCCTGCAGCAGTTCAGTCCATTCCATGCTGGCTGGGCCCACACAGTGCTCCTGTGCTCTAATCTCTCCTAGGTTCCCACACCCCCCTCTCTCTCTCTCTCTATCTATCTATCTATCTATGACAGAGTCTCACTTTGTCACCCTCAGTGGAGTTCCATGGCATCATAGTTCAAGCAACCTTAAACTCTTGGGCTCAAGGGATCCTGTTGCCTCAACCTCCCAAGTAGCTGGGACAATAGGCACCTGCCACAATGCCCTGCTATTTTATTTTTTTTAGAGACAGAGTCTTGCTGTGCCTCAGGCTGGTCTCGAACTGGTGAACTCAGGCAATCCACCCACCTTGGCCTCCCAGAGTGCTAGGATTACAGGCATGAGCCACTGCACACGGCCCCCACTACACTCTCTAATCTTGTTATGTGTCACCCTTTAACCTTCTTTTTTCGCACTAAGTGTCCTGCACCCCTTCTTTGGGATTTCACAGTGCTGCTTCAGAGTGATCCGTATGAAGGCAGCTGCCTGCAACTTTCATTTCTTTACTCTTGAGAGGCATGCTGGGAGGCTGCCTCTAGCAAGCCATCTTCCTCTCCCTCACTCAGATGATTATTTTTGTTCCACATGATACAACTAGTATGACTGATTTTATCATTTTTCAGTTGATTACCAAGTTTTAGACAATTTTATATGAACATTTAAGGCTAAAGAAGTATAGGCCTATTGCTTAAGTGTATTCATTAATATTTATTACTGAATTCAGGACATTAAACTACCTTCTCTGATGAGAAAGCTGTTAGACTAGAAACTGGCTTATAATCTCTCTATCAGGCATCCATGCCTTTGGCATTAGAGCTGATGTACTGACTCTGCTATGTTGCTCATGCCAAGTCAGGGGCTTCACAAATCCCACTTTTTAATTGGGTTTTCCCCCTATTTGTAACAAACAACTCTCCATCTCTGTATTAGGATAAATGCTTCTTCCCTGCTGAGTGCTTAAAGGTTCAACATTCAAGAAAGAAGGCAGATTTATTCTGGCTTTTTATTTTCACATATTGGATTGCTTTCTTAGTATTTATTGAGCATTCAGAATGTGAAAGGTACTGGAAACCAAGACACCTTGTTTCCTATCCCTGGAGCTAATCATGAAAGGAAAAGAAGCCATTGGAATTAATTAGCTATTTATGTTTAAAGGAAAGAGATCTGTGTGCCTTTCTTTTTTTCAGAAAAAAGTCAAAGTATTTAACCTCCTTACCCACCATAATATCCATTTTGAGGCTTTACAGTTACTCTGTGGTGAACCTAGCTTGAGGCCATGCATCTTTCTGGTTGCTTTGCCATGTTGGGCATAAAATATGTCCGTTGTCCTAGCTACTTTTAGGGAACATAACCAAATATCCGAACCCAGATCCTATTTATAGTCCTGAGTATCAAACTGCCTCTGTGACTAGGCTTTTCAAAACATTTTGTGATCTCGATGCTTGTCAGTAAACAATGATGAAAATGGAAAGAAAAAGAATTGCCAGAAGGAAGCAGGAACCTGAGGAGGAGGGAAGAGGTGCTTATCTGGGTGGGAGAAAGATCTGAACTGCACTGATTAGTCTTCCCTTTCCTTTTACCCTACAGTCAGGAGCTTCTAAAGACCCTAACTGATCCATTATGGTTTTGACCCACTGTGGGTTGCTCGTGATGGATTTTGGGAAGATATGTGCATAGAAAGAAAACTGTTATATAACCCTAACTTGTTTATGTAACCTGTTATATAAACCCACTGTCAATTACCCAAAGGCGGGAAACCGCAACCAGTCCCATCCAGGAGAGAGGCACACCAAACTAGTGAGCATATAAAAAACTGTGTGTATTAGGACTTTGAGTTCTTCTCCACTCACTGAGAGTGACCTGTCTCTCCCTGTGAGACATACTTTCATTCTACAATAAATGCTGAGTGTGTAAGATTGCTTTGTATTTGTGATCACTCCATCATCAGCTTGACTTGGTACCAGTATTCATTCCTGACACTGGAAACTGATGACTAGGAAGTATTGAGACATACTTAACATCTGCCTCCCTCAACTCTCCAACATAGCCAACATGACAATCTCATTGCTTCCTTTATCAGCTCCCTCTCCTTTTAAAATCTTTGACTGGACAACCAATTACATTTTGACCTCTGTTCTCCTCTTTCTCAGAAACTACTCTTGCCTGAGACACTAATGACTCTTTTCCATTATATCCAAGAGAATCTGCTTGGTTGACCTCTTGGCAATGTTTACTTTACTATGGTTAACCCCTGGTCCAAGTTGGCATATTTTTCTCTTGTATTGTAGAATACAGACCTCTTCTGGTTTTCTTTTACCTCTCTGGTAATATTTTCCCAGCCTTTGTGTTGTCTCTTCCTTGTCCTGTCCCTTAAATATTGATATTTTTCAGAGCTCTGTCTTGGCCCTTTCCTATTTTTTCCTGGAAGTATGTGTAGTAAGCACATCTTCTTCTGAGGCTCTGGTTGTCATTTATATGGTAATGACTTCAAAATTTATGTCTTCAGACTTGACTTCTCTCATACACATCAAACAGATAATTCAACTGCCTACTAGACATCTCTTTTTAAATATAATCTCAAATTTTGCATTGTAAGACCAGGTCACTTTCTAAATCAGGTCACACACACATACTCTATCCTTAGCTACTTTTGTATTTGTTACTTAGTGACATGACAACCCTGACCACCTGGTCGCTAAGAAGAAACTAGATATATTTTTTTATTTTTCTCTTCCAATCTCCCTGCTCCCATTAAAGTAATCATAAAGTCTTGTGCCTGTGCCTTTTTAATCCATTCACATTTCTCCATACACATTGAAACTATTCAATGCCAGCTCTCTTGAATATCACTGCCTATATTCTTTCTTCTGCTCTCTAGATTTATATTGTTGCAGAGCAGTTTTTATAAAATTAAACTGTAATAATTTTCAGCTTAAAACCTATCATCTGTATCCTGTGATTCTCTGGATAGATTTCAAACTCCTTAATGTAAACCTTAAGGCTCAGAATAATTGGCCTTACTTTTCCAGCCTCCTCTCTTCCTATTCTCCATATTGTGTTTTCTGCTCATTTGTACCTTACACCCACGCTAGCTGAAATTTCACATGATCGGGATGTGCTTCACATTTCACTGCACCATTCCTGTGCCACTTAGTGGTTACCTTCTTATCCTTTCCTGACCCCACAATTTGAGTTTTAGAATTCTTCTGGATGCCAGAACATGGTGTGCTTCTAGTCATCCCCTCAGTTATCAACTTCCTGGGGACTGGAGGGCTCACTGTATTATTCACTGGCCAAAGGCTCTTGTGGATATTAGAAGTCCTCTACTTCATTTATCTCTGTAAACCCAGAACCTTATACAATGCCTGACACTTAGGAGCTTTTCTAAATAAATGACTCTCAATTTTATATCGTAGCCCTGGCCTATTTTCTCTAATTTAGCTGGCTGCTGAGCATTTCTAATTGTTTCTAGCTAGTACCTTGGTTTCAGTGTGCCCAAAACTGACCTCAAGTTCCTCTAAAGTCCAGATTTTCTTTTCTTTCCATGGCAACATACTATTCTAACCTCTTGGGCTCCAACCTAGGCGCCACTTCTTACTATTCTCTTTCCTTTGTCAGCCACATCCAGTGAGTTGTCAAGACCATAGATTCTACTTTTATAAAGTCTATCTAATCTTTTTCTTCTTTCACTATTTCCACCACCACCATATTAATGGAAAAGATTTGTTACATTTTGACTAGATGACTAAAATAATTAGTCTCATGGGTTTCAGTCTTTTTCTCCCTTCAGTATATACCATTATTGGATTAATTTCTGAAAAGTACTGTTCAAATTATTTCGCTTATTAAAAATCTTCAAAGACTTTCTATTCTCTATTTAGTTAGAAACCAAATACTTAGACTATCATTTAAGGGCTTCATGAATATGGCCACCCCTTCTGTCAGTTTATCCTTATTTTTTACTGCTTACTATATGAATGAGATGCTTCAGTTGGACCACGGTGTTCTACATTTTCCCTCTCTGACACTTGTTTCTCATCTCCCTGATTAGCAGAATGTCCCTCTTTCCAACCTCTTTCTTCATATGTCAAAATCTTCCCCATGTGTCAGGGTTCATCAAGGAGGCCACCCCTACTATAAAGCCTTTCCTGATTTTGCTTGACAAATTATAATCTCTTTTGTGTTTAACCTCTCAGACTATTTGTTTCCCTTATATGGCAGTCATATCTGTACCTGCCCTTTACCATAATCTCATGATAACACTCTGTTTCTCTTTCTATAAATTCACCAAAGTTAGGGATGTTGGCTTACTTACTTTTTGTTATCAACACACTCCAGAATCAATCTTAACTTCCCTTATACACGGATACAACATACACACACACAAAATAAAGCCCAAGGACTCATGGATTCATTGTCTGATGTGAATAAAAAAGGAGTAGAGAAACAACCATTGTTCTGTTCTTTTCTTTGCATATATTCCCAGGAAATATTTGCTGATATACTAATCATGGCTTTGCTTTTATATTCCCATGGTTTCTAAGATACAGCTCATTCCTTTGACTCATAATCCTTTTTAAAAATAATTAAGACTAGTGGCACTGCTATATAGATTCCTTGCTCTCTTACATATTTGGGAGACTCCCTTTATGTAACTGTAGGAATCACCTGCACCTTTGTGTTTTCCAAGGGGGTCAATAGACTTTGCCAACTCCCAGGGAACTTTAGATAGCTCTGCCCTTTCCAGGTAAGATTCATGTTAACATTCCCAGATTAAGTGCCCAGCCCCTCTGGGACTTGAGAATGAAGGGAGGTTGTTCCTGTTGTTCTTAGTCTGAACAAAAGGGACTTCATGCCTGACTTGTTCCCCAGGGAGAACAAACACAGCCATGTTTACCCTCACCAGGACAAATTTGCAAGCTGAAAAGGCCTGGGCATATTCATCCCTTTCCTGTTTAGAGCAATGGGAAGCCCAGCTGGGGTGGTTACCAGGTTCATAAAGAAGCAGGCGAAATTTTGGCAAATCACTGGGAGACCTAGCAACAAAATTGACTTTCCTTACCCTCTTTCCCATCCATTTGAAATGCAGGGTACCTCAAAGCAGCATGAAATCCCTGGGAACTTCTTGTGCCCTTTCAATAAATCAGCTCCATGAAGGGAGATGACTCAGACTCCTTTGCCCCCCAAAGCCAGAGCCAACTCTGGCTACCAGCAGTCTTGGCCTCACAAAAGAACAATTTACCTCAAGTCCCCTCCCAGACTCCAGTCAGTCTCCCTGCTGTTTCAAGTGGCATCAAAGAGGGTGTGTGTCCTCTGTTCAATTATCACTGTTCTTCTGGAAGTAGCTCTTTGATAGCCTTTATGTGGAAATGTGCCTGTTTACAAATGGATGCCACTACTTGCCAAGTAGCACAGCTTAATGCAAATGAAAAAAGCTCTTCCTTTACATTTAGTGAAAATTTTTTTTGCACAAGGAGCAGATCAGCTCTGGCCAATTATGACCTGGTTCTGCTTACTCTCAGCAATTTAAGTCTGTTAATTAAATTAAAAGTTGCCTGCTTTATGGGGTGCAGTAAAAAGGATTTATACCTACATATCTGGCATTTTTTGTTTTTATGCTGATTCTCTGTGCTGGTCTATAAACCAGGTCTATCTTGGCCTGGAGCGAGAGGGCTGATGGCAAGTTGAGACAGGGAGACACATCTCATTGGCTGATGGATGGGAGAAATCACCCAGCATGTTGCCCCATTTTTCTTAGGAGGAAGAGGGGCTGCATCTCTGCTGAGAGGAAATAAATCACATGGTCAGAGGTCAGAGGTTATTAATCCATAAAGTTTTATGACTTGTAGCTGACAGTTATTTCTGTTGGATAAAGAAGGAAAAGAGTGTGAAAAGAAAGTGGTTGTTCTCTTTCTCATAACTTCTTCCTCTGAGTTTAATTTCCTTATTACGTCAATCCCCAGACATTGCTTTCTCAGTATTTCTATTATTTAATCTTCACTGTCTCATTTATTTTTACTACCATTTGGGCCAGCATCCTATTTACCTTTTCTCAGTCATGTTACATGTGCTACTATTTTTTCTTGTTGTTGTTTCAGCCAGCTTGTCATCCTTCTTCAGCAGCTTACTGATTGCAAAGAATTGCTTATTGATAAGTACGTGCTTCCTTGAAGAAATGCTGAATTAAATTGTAAAGATAAATCCTTTGTGTTCTTGTAATTTTTTTCTATTATGAAGGGGTTATTTTCTTAATTCTACATTTATTTTTGTATTTCTATATTTTATTTGGCTCTTAGATAAAAGGATATAGACTGAAGGGGAACAATAGCAATACTATCTTCCTTTCTTCACATTTTATTTCAAAATTATTTGCTTTCTATTTTATTAAAAATATTGAAAATGTGATGAAAATTTGACCTAAAAATCTGTTATAAGTTTCTCAGCAAATTTAAGAATAAAATGAGTACATGCATGTATGTGGTTTATTTAGAAGAACATATTTCTGAATATTAATGGGGAAATGTGTCCAAACTCATTGCTTAAACAATGCAAGGATTAGGGATAAAATAAAGAGGAGAGTATCAGGACTTAACAGACCTCCTGCATGTTTCAAAACATTAAATGTTTAAAAAGAAGTCTGGAAGGGGGACAGAGACAGGCAGAATGTTGTGAAATGAATTTGGGAAGAGTCTTGTGCCCCTCCACATCTGTCACAATCACCAGTAACTGCCATTTTACTGCTGTGACAACTCAGGTAGATGGAAAGCTTCCTGCAGGCAGCTCTGCATCCACTGTGCAGCTGGAGATGCTAGCATCACTCCCAGCACACAAGGAAGGCTCGTTAAGGATGTGCCCCATGAGTCAATGACTGGGGAAAGTTATCCAAGACCTGTGGTAGTGGAGCTCTGATGCAGCAGTCTCCCGTTTACATACCTGCTCCTCTCTGTCATGCTGTAGGCCCTAGTACACCTTGTGCTGTTCTCCTCCTGCACTGTTTCCTCACACTGATCTGCCTGACAGGAACACACCCTATGCTCTGCCCACCATTGCCTCCTGTTCCCTTTATTTTATTTTTTTAATTATTTTTATTTTTATTATTTTTTATTAAATTATAACTATGTACGTTAATGAATTTATGGGGTACAATGTGCTGAATTTATATACAATTTGGAATGCTTTCATCAAACTAGTTAACATAGCCTTCACCTCAGTTATTTGTTGTGTTAAGACATTTATACTCTACTCTTAATAGATTTGACATATACCCTTGCATTATGCACAATAGGTGAGGTGCCACCAACTACCCTCTCTCCACCTTGCCTCCCCCCTCTGCTCACTCCTCCCCTCCTTTCACCCTCTTCCCTTTTTCATTTTAGGCTATAGTTGTGTTTTATCATTCGTATGAAAGTGTGGGTGATTATATGTTGGTTTCATAATAGTACTGAGTACATTGGATACATTTTCTTCCTTTATTGAGATACTTTACTAAGAGAATATGTTACAGCTCCATACATGTAAACATAAAAGATGTAAAGTCTCCATCTTTTTATGGCTGCATAATATTCCATGGTATACATATATCACAATTTGTTAATCCATTCATGGATTGGTGGGCACTTGGGCTGCTTCCATGACTTGGCAATTATGAATTGGGCTGCAATAAACATTCTGGTGCAAATAATTTTGTTGTACAATGATTTTTGCTCCTAGTAGAGGAATCACAGTATCGAACGGTAGGTCTACTTTTAATTCCCTAAGTGTTCTCTAAACTTCTTTCCAAAAGGAATGTATTAGCTTGCATTCCCACCAGCAGGGCAGAGTGTTCCCTTCTCTCCACATCCATGCCAACATCTGTAGTTTTGGGATTTTGTGATGTGAGCTACTTTTACTGGAGTTAAATGATATCTCAAAGTAATTATTATTATTTTTTATTAAATCATAGCTGTGTATTTTAACGCGATTATGGGGTACAATGTGCTGGTTGATTTGCATTTCTCTGATGATTAAAGATGATGAGCATTTTTTCATGTGTCTGTGGGCCATGCACCTATCATCTTCAGAGAAGTTTCTGTTCAAGTCCCTTGCCTACAATGAAATGAGATCACTTGTTCTTTTCTTATTTATAAGTTTGAGTTTTCTCTGAATTCTAGTTATCAAACCTTTGTCAGAAATATAACCCAAAAATATCTTCTTCCATTCTGAGGGCTGTCTGCTTGCTTTACTTACTGTGTCCTTGACTGTGCAGAAGCTTTTTAGTTTGACAAGATCCCAGTAATATACTTTTGGTGTTGCTTTCATTCTCATAAAATATTCTCCCAGGCCAATTTCATCAAGTGTTTTCCCTGCATTCTCTCCAAGTATCTCTCTAGTTTCCTGTCTTAAGTTTAAATATTTTGTCAGTGAGAATCAATTTTTGTTAATGGTGAAAGGTGAGGGTCCAGTTTCAGTGTTTTACAGGTTGCCAGCCAGTTCACCCAGCACCACTTGTTAAGTAGAGAATCTTTCCTCCAATTTATGTTTTTGATAGGCTTATCAAATATCAAATGATGATAATTGGCTGGGTTCATCTCTTGGATCTCTATTCTGTTCTATACATCTACGTCTGTATTTTTGTGCCACTGCTGTTTCCTTTGGTGTTTCCCTTAGATGACCGTCCTTGGGAGATGAGTGAGGTGCTTCCACACACAGTGTGCATCAAATCCTACTGGAATTGCATGTTTGATTGGTCTGTATCTTTTGCTAGAGTAAAAGCTTCTTGAAAGTAAAAGGCTGTTAAACATATCTCTGTATTCTCAGTGTTGAGGTCAGAGCACTGGACAGAAGAGAAGCTTAATGACATATTCATTGAATTATAATAATGAAGGAAGAAGCAAACAGAATAATAGAAATGAATGGGAGAGAAACAGATAATGGCGAGAAGGAATTAAAAAGAGGTCAACTGCCTCTACCTTGAGAGCCAACGCATAATCTTCTCAGAAAATTGCATTAATATTGACTCTAAGGCTCTGCTATGGGGACCATCTGGTTAGATGTTTGCTCTTCTGAGAGATTGGAGGTAAGAAATAAGGTGAGTTAGGGTAGGCTATTCAGTTGGAGTTTAACTAACTAGAGGCAGTGACAATAGTGTCATGTGTAGGCCTTGTCCTGACCAGAAAGGGAAGATTGGATGAGTTCTCCAACTCAACCTGCTAGAAATTATTCCCCCCTATCCTCTGATTCATTCCTTCTCATCTGGTTAAATCTGTATTTTTATTGGTTCTATAATAACTTATTAATTTCTGCCTAATATATTAACTTTTCTCAGTATCCCTCTCTTGTATTTTTCTTTTCCCCCATTCACCTATCAAATATCCTTCAAGGATCAATTCAAAATTTTTTAATCTCTGCAGACTAACACTTTCAAACTAATCTAAGCCTGTCTCTTCAGAATACCTATGATATTGCCACCCATACTATACAACAAATATGGGACATAATTATGGATAACATTGTATTGCCCACTGCTTTATCTACCCAGATTGCCTCCCAACCAGATTATAAATTCTTTCAGTGAAAGATTACACTTGTAAAGTTTTGTAATCCTTCAAAGCACTTGGACTAGTAACATTCTAGTTACTCAATGAATATTTGCTGATGGAGAAAAATAGGTTCGAACATAACTTTTAGATATATATGTTTATAAAGTAACATTGTCCTCAGACAGCTATCTAATTGTCCTTTCTAAACATTTGCCACTGGGGCATCCTGGTTATACGTAGATATATATATATATACACACACACACATAGATATATTTACAGATATAAGTACAGAGATGTATACTAGAAACTTCATATTCAAGAAGGTCGTACACTTGCGAGCTTCTTTTCTCTTCTTACTGTCTAAGAGGGCATGATAACCAGTTGTTTATTGCCCTTTGGATAATAAATACTACTTCTAGTTTTCTTGTTCCTTGGCTAAACAACCTTAGCCTCTTTAGATATCTGAATGCCATGAACAGATGTTCAATAATGTTACTTGGCGGTTAGGCATAATTTATAGTGCTTATTTGTGGAAGTAGATGAAAATAGAAACATTATGTATTTTTAAACTTTTCTCTCACATATGGCATACTTTAGACAGTGAGGATTTGGATGAATGGATAGATGAATGCAGCTAATATTCTCATTTTGGTCTCCTCTAAAAGGGGGGAAACATGGGAAATATCAGAATGAAAGCTAAAATAAGATGCTATTTTACTATTAACTCAGACCTTTCTTATGCCAGATGGTGTTGGGAAAAAAAGTTTTTGTTTCCTCGATGATGGGCATCTCCTTTGAATTTTGCTAGCCAGACACATTTCCTCTCTTCTGTGCATCCACAGACACAGAGCCATCTTTCACGTGCCTCTTAGGTGCAGTAGCTACTTTGGCATTTCCAGGTGCCTGTGGGTCTGGAAATTGCTCAGAATTTCATGACTGCTTTAGTCACATGTAGAAGAAGCTCCCAGCAATAAGCATGAGACCTCCATCAGTAAAATCACTTAGGCACAGCTTTATTGAAAAAACCATCAATTGCTAATCAGACCTACCAGGCTTAATTTACAGAGCTAAAGAGAACTAATTCCAGTGTATTGTTTCATTCAAATATCAACACAAACCTACATGTAATTAAAAATGTGTGTGTGGTGTGTGATGTGCATGGTGTGGGGAAGGGAATATAGGGGCAGCAGTGGACTTAAAACATTATTTTAACCTTGTTTTTGTACCATAAAAGACAGGTCTTGGTACTTCCCCTTGAGAAAGACATAAGAGGATAACTGAGTGAAAAAAGAAAGAGGTTGCCATGTTAATAAAACTAGATCCAAAGATGAAAGGAGACTTAGAGGTCAGCTAACATGTACTACAACTTCCTGCCTCATTGGGGGAGTGCCATTTCCATTGTCTTCAGTGAATATCAACTGTCTACAAAAGACTAGATAAAAAGAGTATTATTATTCATTTTGCAAAGGTGAAGACAGAGGAAATAAGGGTCACAACTATTAATGTGGGAAGGGTGGGCCAGGATAAACACAGGCACAGTCACCTAATAGCAGAATATCAAACTTAATATCCAGATATCTCTGGAACCTGAGAGATGAGTGTGCACTTATGGCATCTGGATTGGCCAGATTGAGTAAAAATTACACTTCTGGTCATAGTGCTGGATTCTAGCACAGATTTCATCATTATAGCTGTATAGTGCTGGGATATCCATGGGACTTTTCACCTGTAAAATGAAAGGGAAATTTTAAGTGATTCCTCAATTCATTTCCAGCAATAAATTGCATGATCTTAAAGAAAATGTTCACATCTAACAATGGGCTAAGTGTAGAACATGTTACCCTAAGGTAGTATTATATGGTTCTCAATCTTTCTATCACACTCTCATTCAATGAAATCTGTACCTTCATGGGGCATGCCTGCCCCACAGGCTTACTCTACATCATCTTCTCTGGGCTCCACATTTTTCTTTATAAGAGGAAAGTTCTTATTTCAGATTATTTACACAGACTCATTGTGGGGTTAGAGAGATGCTACTATTCACAAGGGTAATACTAAGATTATTATGAACCTTGTACAGGTTGTATAATGCACAATTCACCCAAATGAATACACAGTGGGGGCTTCAAGCAGTGTGACTTAGGGCAGATGTTCCACTTGAAGGCAGATGTGACTTTTGTTAATTCGCTGTATGGTATGGTATGGGATTGGGGTGTTCTGGGAGAAGGGATTCACCCATTTGTTCCATGTTCTGGAAAGGTCTGAACTAAACCAATGCTATTATAATTGATTCTCTAATACTGAACATATATCATGAAACTAATTACAAGGGACTCTTTCTTTGAGGCTGAAAAAGAGATGTTACGTATCAGTTCCTTTTAAGGGGCAAAACATGCCAGATAGAATTTTGCAACAGACTATTTTGTTGGAATAACAATATGTTCCATGGAAGAACACATTTTTTAAATGAAATTTATTGGACAAAACTTTCTAAGGGCTAACTTGCACTGAATCCCTGCTGAATGATCTCAAAAGGAATAAAACAATTTATACACACTGCATTAGGCCTTAGCATGCGTAGTACAGTCAAAAGCAGATTTTGCCTGGCAGAAGAAAAAACATCCCATTGAAGAAGTTGTTGATATTCCTACTCTCTTATGAAAAGTTTGACAGACTTTCCTACAGATACTTAGTAACCTATTTGTGGCTTGAAATGAAAATGTGGTACATAAGGCTGCCCTAAAATTTCATGGAAACATGTAAGCTGTCCTAATTCTTCTCCAAATCAAATCCAACTAAAAATGACTCTCATCACTACTCCCTTTAACCATAAGTTGTTCCCATTAGTACCAATTAATGCTGAGACCCTGGCAGTCCGTGTGCATGATTCATTAATGAGGAGTCATTTACAGTCAGGACAGAAATGCAATAGAGCAACTAAATAATTTCCGGCTTTCTCCACCACTGACCTCTACATAGATAAGCTTCATTCCTCCAAGCCCACGGCATTATGTGTTTAGGGAACAGTGGACCTGGCCACAGTAGCTGAAACTTCACATGCCATCCTGGACTCCATGCTTACTGGAGACCAAAGTAAGACTATGACTCTAACTTTCCCTTCTCAAATGAAATTTCTAATTCGATTAAGGAAAGTACAGAAAAGCCATGACCTCTATAACTCTGTAGCACATTGCATTTCTATAAGGGATCCACTTCATTGACACCCTCTAAATTCATCAAATGTCCTGCTAGCCTCATTACTAACATGACTTCAAAAATCAAGCTGGGTTGGGAAACTGGGTCAAAGTATTATTTGTACTTTCTACAAACACTTGTATAAGTAACATAAAGAAGAAGCTAAGGAGAATCAGCTGTTTTTCAAGTCTTTTAGCAATAGTATGTTTGATCACTGTCCCTGCTGAGTGATTAACGAACATGTGACCTTGGATTAGTTCCTAAACCTCTAAAAGCCTCAATCTGCTCATCTGTAAAAGGAGACCATTGGGCCAGATTTTCTCTATAAATCCTTATAACCCTAAGAAGCTATGATTTTGTGTATTAATTGCAAATGACTCTTACCTGGGTGATAAAATCAGTGGCCCAAAACACTATTGAAATGAAGGCTGTTTCTGGCTTTTTTTCTCCTGGATGAGGTTGGAAATAACAATCATTACTTGAGACCTTAGGGTCTACTTGCTTGTAATCAGGCTTTCTGGAAAGTTGAGATGCATTAATTGGCTATCTTCTGGGTCTAAGTCTACTTCAAAATTGATTGGGGATTTTGTATTTTCCCTGTAAGATTGAGCAGTGGCTAGCTACAAAAAGAAATTATATAATACTTAAACAAGGAAGCATAGTTCTGCTCTCTGGAGGGCTCAAACTAGAACAAAATTCATTCCTGCATAAGCCCCTAGTAATTTTTGAGAGGACACAGGGAAAAAAATGTTCCAGGTAGGTTGGACATTTTTGATACATTTAAATAAACTGAGGAAGTTTATTATAGAGTTAGGATGATTCTTAGTAAACTGTGTTAAATGTAGTACCTGGGATAGCTAAAGTTATCATGAGGCTCCTAAAATATGTTTGTGGACAATCATTTATTTAAAAAGTTAATACCTTCGAGGATTGAATGCCTATAATGTATTATAAGATTAAGCAAAGGTTAATGGCAACAGTTTGTTCTTTATAGGGCAAATCAAAAGCCCACAGACTGTAAACAGAAGTTACAGAGGGTTAACTGTGTCCTTACAAACTTGTATTGAAAAGGATGAAAGGAATTTGGCTTTGTTCCCTCAATGGCTATATTTTCAGAATAAGTGCTATAATTTCATTTCTTGTTAAAACTATTCAGATAACCCTTCACACAGAATTATAGCTTCTATTAAAAATGTGTATTTTTTCCCCAAAGTCTTTTAACTCTCTTATTTTAATATGAAACAATTGAGAATTATACCAGCACCTTGGGAAAGAATTATTATCCTTGTCAACATCCTTAGGGAACCTGATTAATATAAGAACTGCTTCTTCCTGACTAATGATAGGCTGCAGGAGCCTTCCCCAAACAATTGTGCAATTCAAGTCCTTTGTATCTGGTGTGTATCTGGCAGATTGGTCAATAGCTCCTGCTGAAGAAAAAGTATTCCTCTCAATTTCAATCAAAAAGCAACCTCTAAGGAAATTCTCCAGTCTGATAAGTAGGCTGGACTTAAAAACATTAGCCTCACCTGTGACATTCTAGCCTCAATAGAGTTATTGAATTCCAAAAGATGTTAAATTCCAAAGAGCAGATTGTACAAGGGAATCTAGAGTATGAATGATAGAGAAAGGTCAAGTAGTACAGATAAAGACAACCAGGTGAATGGTAAAACCTTAAATTCTTCTTTTATATAATAATACAAGCAATAATAAAAGCAATCGTATATTGAACGGTTACCATCTGTCACTAATTTTCTAAGTGCTTTACCGGCGTTAACTAATTTAATAATCTTATCAACCCTACAAGGTAGTTTATAGGACTAATGTAGGTAGTTTTTCCTAATATTTTACTTATTGTTATTTTGTTTGCATTTCCCTACATTATTTTTTAAATTTAACTTTTTTTAAAATTTTTTAATTTTTTTAGGTTATGGTAAACTTTATTTTTATTTTTATTAATATTATTTTTTATTTTTATTAAATCATAGCTGCGTACATTAGTGCAATCAAGGGGTACAATGTGCTGGTTTCATATACAATCTGAAATGTTTTCATCAAACTGTTTAACATACCCTTCATGGCATTTTCTTAGTTATTGTATGAAGACATTTGTGTTCTGCAGTTAGTAAGTTTC
>CAUYRH010004748.1:0-15423 GCA_963574655.1 Perodicticus potto | reverse complement strand
TTCAGATGTGAGCACTTGTGAATACGTTAGACTGAGGCATAGTCAGGGCCACAGTTCAGATGTGAGCACTTGTGAATACGGTAGACTGAGGCATAGTCAGGGCCACAGTTCAGATGTGAGCACTTGTGAATACGGTAGACTGAGGCATAGTCAGGGCCACAGTTCAGATGTGAGCACTTGTGAATACGTTGGACTGAGGCATAGTCAGGGCCACAGTTCAGATGTGCGCACTTGTGAATACGGTAGACTGAGACATAGTCAGGGCCACAGTTCAGATGTGAGCACTTGTGAATACTGTAGACTGAGGCATAGTCAGGCCACAGTTCAGATGTGAGCACTTCTGAATACAGTAGACTGAGACATATTCAGGCCACAGTTCAGATGTGAGCACTTGTGAATACGGTAGACTGAGGCATAGTCAGGGCCACAGTTCAGATGTGAGCACTTGTGAATACGGTAGACTGAGGCATAGTCAGGCCACAGTTCAGATGTGAACACTTGTGAATATGGTTGACTGAGGCATAGTCAGAGTCACAGTTCAGATGTGAGCACTTGTGATTACGGTAGACTGAGGCATAGTCAGGGCCACAGTTCAGATGCAGAGTATTTCCATTTCCAGTCCAAAGATGGCCTGCGTCAGAATTGGCCAGACTTGTTAAAAGTGTGCATTAGGTAATCTGAGGAAGGAGCATTAACACTTAATTTTTTGTATTGTTTCAGGTTTATTGAGGGCACAAAGAATTAGGTTACACTGTTTGCACTTGTTAGGTAAATTCCCTCTTACAGCTGCACACCGCCCCCAAGAGGTGTGCCAGATACCACGACCCCCATCCTCTCCCTCCTCCCCTATCCTCACTCCCTCTTGCCAACCCCCTGAATTAATTTGACATTTTCATTAAAGTGGGTATGTATTAGTTGATCCACTGGCTTCATATTAGAATTGTGCCCATTGAATTCTTGCTTCTCCATTCTTGTGATAATCTACTGAGAAGAATGCATTAACACCTAAATTTTAACCACCTCTTCAGCCTCAACTTTCTCAACCATTCTAAAATTTGAAAATCTTTGCTAATAGATTTTCTCTTTAAAATAATCTGCAACAATGGGACCCTTAAAAAGGAAAGTAGTCTTCATATGAAAGCTATAAATTAGCTTCATACTAGGGCTGAGTACATTGGATACTTTTTCTTCCATTTTTGAGATACTTTGCTAAGAAGAATGTGTTCCAGCTCCATCCATGTAAACACAAAAGAGGTAAAGTCTCCATCTTTCTTTAAGGCTGCATAATAGTCCATGGTATACATGTACCACAATTTATTAATCCATTTGTGGGTCGATGGGCACTTGGGCTTCTTCCATACACAGCTATGATTTAATAATAAAAATAATTAAAAAATAAAAAATAAAGGAAAGTAGGAAATGAGGAAAGAATTTGGGTTTCTCTCTTGTTTTTGTATATTGGATCCACTATTTCAGTAATAAGCGCTTTTCAAAAGTGTTTCTTATGTGTTGATCTACACTAACCTGATCCAGAATTTATAATATTTTCAGTATTTTCCCTGTAGTGAGTCAATGACCTCATCTTATTAAGCAGCAATTCACCCTGAAAGTACAAAACATTTTCTCTCAATTCAACTCTTTCTTTCTCTGACTTTTCACCAGAGTGGAAAAAAAAAAAAGAGGTTGTAACATAAAAAAATCAGAATACTGCTTCAGTTTTGGGAAATAAGACCTGGGATTACAGGTCACTTAGGCTGAAAGAAGCTAAATAGTGGTAAGTACTTGTCCTCATTGAAGGAATAAGCAAGATTTTTCTCGGTAAGGAAAGTGATAAGAAACAGTGTCCCAGTGGGAAGCACCATACAATGAAGTTCACAAAATCTACACCACCAAGGTCCCCCACTAGTGATAAAGTCTACTTATGCCAAGTAGAAGAAAGGAAACTCTAGAAACAGACAGGAGCTTGATTCATGATTGCTTCCTGCAGAAGTCATTGCTTGGCAGAAGTTTGCTTGCTGAGTCTGAGATGTAGTTCACTGCTGGGCAAAACGATTCACTTTTCTTTTGAAATTTTGCAGGACAGAAGCTCCTTAAATTATGGCCATTGTTGCTAAAATATGAACGTTTAAATATAACCAAAGGCCATATCCTAGAATTCTTGGTAAATCCTCCACATGTTTAACAATTTCTGAACAAAAACATGGATATGGATTTTCCATTCATATCGCCTTCAACACAACCTGTATAAAAATCACAAGCAGGACATTTAAAATGTGAGAAATTAGGTTACAAAATTCAGGAAGTGTTAGAAGATCAAAAGGCCTGGAGGAACAAGAGTGGGAAGGTTGGTACCCAGGAGGAGAGGCGGCCACTGTTGCCCCTGCTGACACAAGCTACTGCACCTTTGGAGATGCTGCATGGTTGATCTGGATCTGCCAGAATTGCCACCTTGATCAGAGGTGAAACCCCAGCCAGTGTTCCTATTGCTCAGCTCTATAGCAACCATTATGCCATCACCTCTGCTGCTGGTAAAACTCCACCAGAACCCACAAGGAAAAAGCTGCTTCTCCCTGCCTCCTGCCTTCCATTCTTTCAGTAGCTCCTACTCATGATAGACCACAACCCAAAGCCAACTGCCAAGAAAGCATAGAAAATATAGTTTGCGGTCCACTAACCCCCCCACCCCCCCACAGTACCCAGCAGGGTTCCAAAGAACAGGAGCTGGGAACAAAGAGGAAAATAACAATAACTGGCATGTAGTCTACATAATGTAGCGCCCAAATCAGCCTTGTGAGACTATGAAAACAAGTGGTAGACAGAGATGAAGTAGAAATTGAGACAAGAAATTATTTATGTGTTCATCCTGAATCTGCTGGAAATAAATGAAGGGAGACTTTGGCAAGTAAATTTTGCTTCTAGAATAACTGGTAAATTTTGGGTCTTTGCCCTATTGAAGAAAAAGTTCTTATAGTTTATTAAAAGAATTCATTTTTGAGCATTATATTATGCTCCAGAAACCAGGCCAGCCAGGTGCCATTTTGAAGTATTGGATGTGATACAGTCTTACCAATATCTAGGAAAAACTTTTGATCTATGTAACTCGAATAAAAGATACACTGATATCCAGCCAACAAGTCCTTGTATCTAAACTAGACTTTTTCTATAATGACTATTCTAAAAGGATTAATTGGTTGAAATTTTTAAAAGTACCAGCACACATAGGCAATTGCATTAAATAATGACAGTAGCTAGCACTTATTGAGCATTTACCAAATGCCACTCGTTCACTTTCATTATACACAGAATCCTCATAAAAACCTTATGAAGGCCTGGTACTAGTAATGAATTACCATTTTACGGATGAGAAAGAAATGAAGCAGAGAAAGCTAGGTGCCTGGCATCGAGTGTCACAACTAGCGGAAGGCAGGGCCAAGACTCCACCCAGGACCCAGACAGAATTATAAAAAGGTGAGCTATTAACAAATTCAAACTTTAAAAGTTATAAGTTAGCCATCCCAGTAACTCAGAACTAGAGAAGATTTATAGGGTTTTTTGTTTTGTTTTGTTTTGTTTCTGTTTTTTGGCCAGGGCTGGTTTTGAATCCACCACCTCCAGTGTATGGGACTACTGCTCTACTTCTTCGAGCCACAGGCACTGCCCTAGAGAAGATGATTCATAAGAAAAGTTCTCATACTGATCTTAAGTTATAGTATGGAGGAAGCAAGGGCAAAGATAGATGAGCTGAATAAAAAGAGCCTCTTAAAGATGATTCAGATGCTGGGGAGAGGAGAAATAAGAGTTGCTCAGCATCTTTACCCAGGACACCTGGGAAAACTAAAGTCATCAAAATTTCTCACTATGTGTTCTGTGCTATACTTGAGACCAAATCTTGCAGAAACCTATTTAATGTATAGTTGAAGTGACTTATATATCTTCCTGCCCTTGTTGCAGTTCTCCACTTATTTATGCCAATAGTAATGTTGCTAATCTTTAATTCATTTGAATTATTAAATATCTGGAAAATATTAAAGAGCTTTGTAAAGGAAAGTAATCACTGAGACTGAGAAAAGGGAAATATGGTTGGTAGCAATGAAAGTCTTGTGGAGAGGAAAGCATTGAAATGAGTTTAACTACTTTGCCAGTTAGTGTTGGAGGAAGTGGTCAAGGTCATGGACCGTCCTGCAGTACACAGGACAATTTGTCATAGCACACCCAGCGGAGACATGCCAGCCCAGAGTCACAAGTCAAGGCATGGGCAGGTTTTTCTGATTTCAGAAACTTGCCCTCCCCGAGGATGGCAGATAGTGCAGGAGAGAGAGGCCTCCTTTTCCAGATAACAAAGGCATCTTTTGTCTCACTGAGTGAAGGATAGGCTTTCTCCTTAGGTTTCCCAGATCTATTGCCTTTTCTACCTTGAGCAAGACCCCACCACCATCATCCCAGATGCTGCAGTGCAGTCAGTAATTAGTAACTCTAACCTAATGGTCAGTTCTCCATCCTCTTGTTTATCAACCTCAGAGCAACATTTTAACACAATTGATCATGTCCTACACTTGAAACTCTTGATTTCACTTGTCTTCTTTTCTCTTTTCATTCTTTCAATTTCAAAATATTAAGGGTGTACAAATGTTTTTGTTTCATAGATAGCATGTATGATGCTTATGTCATGGTTTTTAGTATGTCCATCACCCAAATAGTGTTCATTGTACCTGACAGGTAAGTTTTTGCCCCTCACCATCTCTCACCCTTCCCTCTTCTTGATTTTCAATGACCTTTACATCTCTTTGTGCCTGTGTGGGTCCATTGTTTAGGCCATTATTAAAAAAAAATAATAAAAAATCAATGCTGGCTTAGATGCAGAGAGAAAAGAATACTTATATCTTGTCAGTGAGAGTACAAATTAGTACAACCTTCATAGAAAATAGAATGAAGTTCCTCAAATAAATCAATGTAGACTTTCCCTTCTAGCAGACCATCCTAGTACTGAATGTCTACATAAAGGAAAAGTCATTTTCTATTTTTCTAGCTCCCTGGCTGATTCTTCTAAGTCTTTTTCATTGAATCCTCCTCCACTATATGCCTTATAAGTATTGAATGGCTTCAAGGTTCAGTCCAAGGGTATCTTTTCTATCTCTCTACATTCATCCTTTAGATTGCAACCAGTCTCCTGACTATCTGTGCATTATTGATTCCTAGAATTTGTCACTAGCCCAATCTTCACGCATGGACTCTGGACTGACATATCCAAATGCTTACCTGGCATCTGGATTTGGATATTTATTAGGCATCTCAAATTTAACATGTCACAAACCAAATTATTGATTCCTTCCTGTCTCTAGAACCCCTTCCTTAGCTATTCCTCATCATGTCTTTGCCATCTCAGTCAACATCCCCTCTATGCATGTGATTGCTAAGGCTCAAAACTTCATGAAGGCATCCTTTACTTCTTTCTTCCACAATCTGCATTCTGCTTATCAGCTAATTTCACTGCTTTCCCCTTCAAAATATGCCATAAATCTGCCATTTCTTACCATCTTCTACCTATCTCATTTTAGTCTGAGGTGCTACTACTTTTCCATCTAGACAGACAATTGTCATGCTTCTAATTGTCTTTCTGGACACACATTCTTCCCCCAACCACAATCTGCTCTCCATATACCATTCAGAACTATCAGCTCCAGTTACTTTTCTCTTCAATTATTCTGACTACCTCTGTCAAGTCTTACATAGCCCTACATGATGTGGCCCCTGCTAACGCTGGCTTAATTTCTTGTATATATATTTTTTCACACATTATGTACTAATAGTACTGGGTTTTTGCTCCACCATGCCAAGCATATTCTCACCTTGAGGTCAATATACACTAGAACCTCTATACTTGACCACTTCCTGACATTGACCACCTCCTTAAGTTGACCTAATTTCCACAGACCAGAAATGCACTACATGTGTATATCAGTTACACCAAGCCTCATTCCTTATGTTGACCTCCTCTGTCCACAGCTGACCACCTCCCTACATTGACCACCTCCTTAAGCTGTCCTAATTTTCATAGACATCCACCATAGGTCTGTATCAGTATAGTAGGCCTAGTTCCTTAAGTTGACCACCTCCATATGTTCAACAATTTGTTATAGTACCTTGAGTGGTCAACTTACAAAGGTTCTACTATAGTTGCTATGTCTTCAGCCCATAACATTCTCACCTGAGACTGATCTTGGTTCATACCCTTATATTATTCAGATCTCTGTATCAAAGCTCCTTCCCAGAGAGGTCTTTTCTGGCCATCTTATCAAAAACAGAATCCCATTCCATCTCTGTTCTCTTATTAGTTATATTTTATAGCACTGTGTCACACAAGGTCCTACATAGGAGGAGTATATACCAGGTGATTCTAAAGAAGAACTACATCATAGCAAAGGTGTTGGAAGAGGTAGCATAGAATTCAGAAGAACAGGAAACTACTACAAGTTTTTGTGCTAGAGGGGAAAAGAGATATGCTGTCAGCAGAACACGAGAGCTACCCATTGAGGGAGGGTGAAGGGTGGATTCACATGTTGGCTTATGTATAAAAGAGAGGTAACTTTGTAGAGAAGATGACGCCTTTGTATGATATTTGTCTGAAACAGAGAGGAGAAATAGTCTGGATTTTTCTTCCTCTTGCCCTCTAGTCTTCTATTAGTGTCTTCCTTTAACCAGGACTAGATGGAAAACAGAGTCCCAGGGACCCTTGGAAATATATTTTCCAGGGGAAAATCTTGGAATAGATTCAAGAACAGTGATTAGGTGAACCAGCACAAATACTTCTTTGAATTTATTTATACATCCAGCTATGTTGTTGTTGTTGTTGAATATCTGTCTTCGCCATCAGAACATAAACTTCACTAAGAAGATGGACTTTGCCAATTATGTTCCCTCTTATACCCCTGGTGCCTGGTACCCTGCACTGTGAATAAATATTTATGCATGAGGAAAGGGGGATATTTTTAGCTCAAAATGTTTAGAATATGTCCTTCTATCCAAAGTCTCAAAGAGGATGTTATCTGTTTTCAAACCCCCTGAACATCTTGAAGACTGTGGTTATCTCTGATAAAGAGAGAAGACTCCATGCCTTTTAGAACAAGGAACATTAGCAAGGGAATACTAAGGGCCTGGAGTAAAGACTATGGATAAAGCCACCACACCAGGTATAGACTCACTTGAGTTGGTAGCTCACCAAGGATATCTTGATTTAAAGAACTAGATAATCTTTCTAACACAGCTAAGAGAATAATTTTTTTTCAAAATATTCTCTTTATTTACATAGAAACATGTAGGAAGAGATAATTAATTCCAACTGGAAATCTCTTTCAAAAAGATTTTATCAAGGAGAAAGATTAATTCTAGCTTTTTAGGGGGAAATAGAAAAAAACAAAGTAAATACTCAAACAAATGAGAAATAAAGCACTGCTTTTAAGAACAGAAATATTCAAATTAATATGCCCTGTCGTTGTCCATGTTATAGAGACCTGACAGACACAGGTTTGAAATGACAGATTCTCCATCCTTTGCAGGTGCTTTGAGTAGCTCCAGATGGCAATGGATATCAACATGTTGGGTGGGTGAGACAAGTGTACAGTGGCTCCCCTGCTCATCCATGATACTGTAAAGTGAATAAATGGTAAAAGCAAAACACCAAAATATTAGATAATTAAGAAAGATTATGTAGGAAAATCCTAGAGAGGACAGACATGTTTTTAACATCCAGTGTAGAACAATGGCAGGAGTGCCAAAATATTAATTATTCCCCACTGGGCTCACTGCATCTGGTCAGATTTTATAAATGCTTATTAGTTATTAATGAGCTTCTAAAGCAGCTAAATACAAAGGCATTTATTTAAAAGTAATGTCAAGTTATTTCAAAGTCCCACCCCAAAATGTTGGAGGCATAAACTTTGGATATTGAATGAACCTGCTATATTTCGTGCCATGTGGTGATGTCATAAATTGAAGAGAAGGATAGAAGAGAGGAAGGAAGAAAGGAAGGACCTGATAATCCAAAAGGAAGTAAAAAACAAGAAAAAATAAAATTGAGAAAAAAGAGAAGTAGGATATGGATTGCAGAGGGAAATCAAACTAATGAAGAAAGGGAAAAAAAATGTGAATACGAGGCCTGAGTTCTCCATGCAGTTGGCTGGTGGGGGGAAGGCGCAGTGGGAGGAGGAGAAAATGGCTGTGGTTGTTCCTGTCCTGCTGAAGTCTTTAAGCACAGTGATCGGAGGTGTGGCAGAATGAGCTTGTCACTGACAAGTCCAGTTTTTTCTAATCTAAATGATGCCAGAGTCCTCCTGTTTTTATGTGTGTGTTTGTGGTTGTTAGAAGGTGATAGTGTAACAGCTATCCTAAAGAAAAATATGCCACATATGTTTGGGATCAGAAACCAGTTGCTGTTCTGTTTCTTTTGCTCTTCTCAGCTTCCGGGATCTATTTTCAAGCCAAAAAGATGGAAAGATAGGAGGTAACTAAAAATAATACAACACCCCATTCACATGACAAAACAGCTCCTTTAAGCAAACAAAAATATATATCTCTGCCTCCCAACAAAGGTCTAGTTGCCCAACTAAAATTTGAATGAGTCTATATGTGTCTGTGTGTCTGTGTGCACCCACGCCTATGCAGGGCGTACCCATCTATGTCCATGCGGTTAACTTGACTTCACTCTGACCTTTTAGCTACTCTTCTAGCTACACTGTCAAGGTCATAATAAGTCCCCTCTCCTCAAAGAAGGAGATCTTCAAAACAAAGGAATCTCTTATTATTTATTGGGTTCTAAAACAATTATTTAATACTAGGTGAGATCTTACAAACTATTCATTTTAAAATTCTAGATGTAAAATTGAAAGTCAAAAAAGTTAAGTAACTACTTCATTCTTGTATGGCTAGAAGAAGGCAGAGGGAGGACACTAGCCAGGGAGCCGTTTCTCCCAGATTGGGAGAGGGTTCGCTCCATATAGTCTAGGGAAGTGTCTATTCTTTGCTCTGTACAAGCCTGTCAAGGCTGCAGAGCAGCAGACACCGCCATAGTAGGGGTAAGGTTTATTCATCAGTGTAGACGAGTAATTGAACTCACACTGTTAAACTCTTAGCCCAATCAGCTCATTGTTAGTGCTTGTTTATTCATCTTAAAAAAAAAAAAATAAAGTAGAATTACTGACTTGTTTCAAGAAGTCCTGGAAAGGAAATAATAAACAGTGAAAATAGCATATTAATTGAGATTGAACTATAAGCTAATAAATCATTATTAGACAATTAAAGGTAACAAAAATGTTTGTTGTATGGCTTATAGTAATT
Organism: Perodicticus potto; assembly: GCA_963574655.1. Classification (NCBI taxonomy): domain Eukaryota; kingdom Metazoa; phylum Chordata; class Mammalia; order Primates; family Lorisidae; genus Perodicticus; species Perodicticus potto. The sequence continues at coordinate 6,093 of CAUYRH010004748.1, read as the reverse complement.
ATTTTCTTAGTTTTAAAACCCTGGCAACTAAGCCAAAGAAAGTACTGCATCTTAATATTAAAATCTTTAAAACTTTATTTGATACTAATAACATTTTAAGCATATAATTTTTGTCTCTAAAATGAATGCATTAAGAAAATGCACATTGTGTTCTTAGTAGCTGACAATAGTATCATGCGAGTTAATCTCTTCAGCCTCCTCATTAGTTAAATATTCACTGCTTATTACTAATCTACTTCATGTCATACAAACAAAACTTTTATGTAAATGTTTCCTCAAGATTATGAAATTGGCATGACTTTGTAGAATCTTCTGGGTGTCTATGCATATTCTTTCTGTGATTTAAGCTGCCTCAAACTACAATGATAACTTTTATACCAGGATGATAGTTCACTTCTATATTTTCTTACCATCCTGATGAAAGTAACATTAAGACTATATATTATTGCGAACAAATTATTCAAAACATAATTTGTGGTTTTAATTTCAGTAAATATGTATTAGTACCCACTGTATACCAGGCACCCTGCTAGGCAGTTTGACATTTAATTTACACAGTATTCCAGAGAATGAGGCTTTTTAAATGAGGGAACCATTAAGCCTTTTCTATTTACATCACTATTATTATTTCATTATTCACATACTGTAATCTCCTCCAACAGATCATTAGCCACCCACGGTCTTACATTCACTCTCAAGGAAGAATTTTATTAAAGTGGGTATTTTCTAATTGCAGTTAGTAGGAAAGATGTAAGTCCTAAGTGGTTGGATTTACAGAGTCATGGCATTATTAGATATGACCATAAGATCTGGTGAGTTAAATTTGGAAATTATTATGGAAATCATGTTTCCTTAGGAGAATATCGGTAGAAACAATGATGAGATCTCAACAGCATAGGTTATTAGAGAAGTGCTGTAATTCCAGCCCAGATTAGGTTGGCAAGAAGTGGTATCAAGGAAACTGACTTAGCTCTTAGCCTCTTTTGATTATTAAGTTCAAAAGATCCGCCCCAAATGGCCAATGTTGTGTTTATATCAACTGATCCATTCACTAGCATCCATTCATTGCTGAGGCCTTGCAGGGCAGAATCAGCTCTCTCTCCTGAAAATGTGAGTCAATGTCTAAGGGAACTCTGATTTCTAGACAGGAAGAAGACAAAAACCCCAATTCATGGGCAAGAGCCAGAGAATGAGGGGCAGACTGCGAATTGGTTGATGGCCATTCAGGCATCCAGTGCTCATGCCAGCAATAATGACTAGACATTTGGAGATGCACATTTTAAGTCTCTGGATCCTGATTTTCTTTTCACCAAGTCTCTCTTTAGACTCATCATGCAGGTCATGACCTAGTTTTGTGGGCTGTGGTTTCAATGACAAGCTAGTTTTCACAGCCTTTGCAGTACTCTTCTGGTCTGCGTTGTTTGCAGACTACTCAGAGGCGAGGCCAAGCCTTGGGCAGTTTTCTACACTGCAGCTCCATCTCAAACCACTTACAGTGTTAATTCTCATCAGTTTCATGTTTGGGTTACTAGGCAACTGCCCACATAAAAGTTTACTCGTCCTTTCAGCGAGTAGGGCGCCAGCCCCATATACCAAGGGTGGTGGGTTCAAACCCGGCCCCAGCCGAACTGCACCAAAAATTAGCAGGGCACTGTAGCAGATGCCTGTAGTCTCAGCTACTTGGGAGGCTGAGGCAAGAGAATTGCTTAAGCCCAAGAGCTGGAGGTTGCTGTGAGCTGTGACTCCACGGCACCCTACCGAAGGTGATAGAGTGAGACTCTGTCTCTACAAAAAAAAAAAAAAGTTTAAAGAAGCTGTTTCTCCACCTTCTTCCTCTCCAAGACCCTCCCATCTTCCGTAATTGGAGAATGAGAAACACAGCTGAGGCGGGAGTAGGAGAGTCCAGGTGTCCCCTACCGTCTATTAACACCATTCTGACCATCGAACTTCTGAGAGCTACCTTGCCACATGCTGCTCTCCAGTGGAACTGGAAGTCCTGACTTCCTACTCAGTCTCTGCCAGCATCACAGAACAGTTGGGGTGGGCATAGTGTTTCTCATGATATTTGGCAATAGAAGGGCAATGATTGTCAAAAACACTGCCACCTTGCTGAAACAAACAACCTTGTGGTGCTTTGACTGTACAGAGCAGACCTTTCAAGGGAATTTGGAGCTGTATCTTTTGGTGTTTCCTCATCAGAGGCTTCTCTAGCACCAAGCCTAGGTTGTGTAGAAAGAAAAAGAAAGCATAGGGAGCTCATTCCATGTCGTCAAAATGCCACAGTCCCTAGTTAGTATGCTTATTTCTTTCATTCCTTCTTTCAGAGTCTTACTATGTTTGTCTGCCGTATTATGTCCATAACGTTTATAATTATACTTACTGGGAGATAGGGATGAAATGAGGCTTCATCCTGTCCTAAACCAGAAGTCTCACAATATTTATTATAATCATTAACAAAATTCTTCCCCATGGTTGTGCTTCAGGGAACCTGGACTAATGTAAAGTAATACCAAGACCATTTGCCTGGCAGAATCATAGAAAATTTTATTTGTCCCAGGAGGAAGCAAACAGCCTTCTACTGAGAAAGGTTTTCTCAATTGCAAGGCACAGTCATTTCCAAAATCCCTTCCCTTCTAAATTGCACTTGGCTGCCAGAGACCTGCAACAGCATTCGGGGTTTGAAGGCATGTTTATTTCAAAGGGTGTTCTATGTGGAAAGAACAAGGACAGGTGTTATGCTGTTGTGTACCATTTGAAGTGGTCCTGCTGTGGAAAACAAACATCGGAAGAAACACTTCAGAGTTGAAATTTTCTGTCTCTTTCCAAGACTGACTGATGATTAATATCAAGTTTCTACATAAATAATAAAATTGTAGCTCAACAAGTAATAATAATACAGTAAACCCCAAATAACTATATAAATGGGAACCCAAAATGGCAAGGTCACACTATTGTAGAGTAAGCAAAATAAGAGGCCAGGCTTATGGCCTATGTGTGGTTCATGCCTATAATCTCAACACTTTGGGAGGTGCAGGAGGGGGTAACTGTTGAGACCAGGAGTTCGAGACAATCCTTGACAAAATAGTGAAACCACATGTATACAGACAAATAAATAAAATAAAATATAAGAATATTTAAAGAAAATAATAAAGTTAGTGAAAAAAGGAGAGTGAGCCTGCTATGAGAAACTGCCAACCCCCTTATATCCAAAATTTGTAAAATAAAGAATTGTTACCACCAGAATCTCACTGTAGCTCCACTTATCTAACAAGTGTCAAGATTTGCACTAAGGGTTTTATTCTAGGTGGACTATTTTGTTATTCTACTTCTACAAATGGAGAAATTGGGATTTAGGGAAGTTGAGAAATTTGCCCAAAGTCACACAGACTGAATTTGGCAGTGCAAACAGAGAAAATGAGAGAATCTAGACTCTGAACACTTGGCTTTAATGAGTAACCAGAGTACATGGCTCATGGCTCAATTCCAGATTCCATCTCTAGATGCAAGTAAGGTTTGTAATACTGCTCATGCTGAGTGAGACTGATCCTATGAGTAAATCCAACTTGGAGGGCCAGGGAAAGAACGAGGCTTGGCACACCCTCTCCCTAGCAGCAGGCAAACATCCTTGAATAGTCTTCACAGCATGGGATAACAGCTGTGAACTGGCCTCGCTGAAGCTTCATCACAGCTTGCTTTTTATTTTGTGATTCAGCTAATATTTATTAAACTTTTAGTGTGTGCAAGGAACTCTTGGAATGGCTGAGACTCTGCAACTCTCATAGGGATCTTACCTAATTGAGCAAGTCTTAGGCACAATGAGTACAAAGAGCAAATTTGTGAGATCCTGGGTTTCTGTAAACTATTTCTACTTTATTTGGAATAGTCTTTCCTTCCTCCTGGCTTCCTTTCACATTGTGAGGCCAGACACAGATTGACAGAGATTGGCCCACAGAGACCTAACAGACATCAAGCTACTGGCTGTAGTGGGAATAAAGGTGAGCAAGCTGCTGTCATGGGGAGTGGCATAGTTGCCTGGTTGGCTGTCTGGTCACGACATCAGGGAAGGCTAGTGGCAACCAACAGTAAGGTGACTGGTAGCTATAGAGCTGTCAGCAGAAAGGACATTCAGTTATTGAAATACTATGTTTGGAAACAATAAGGTAAAGGTTCAGTGAAACAATCCAGGGCATTGTCCCACATTTCCCAAGCCTCTACTCTGTATGAGGGATTGGGGCATTGTGCTCACTGGGGATACAGTGATGCAAAATTCTCTCACCAATCAAGCTAATAGAAATTTTCCTTCCTTTGGGACCAATGGTACTCTTCTTTTAAACAGTCATACAGAATTTATAATTCATTATAGCAGGTCAGCATATAACCTTGTATACTTTTCTTACTCCTCAGAGCTCTAAGTTTACTGAAAGCAAAGGCAGTCTCTCACTTAAAATTGTCCCCACTCAAAATAAAACCAAGAGTAATATTTAGTTGATGGTAAAAATACATTGTACCATGGTAAAAAATGTTTACAGCATTAAACTATAGACATCAACTCTGTTTAAGCCACCATCATTGTCTCTTTCTGAAACCACTATGAACCAGCTCCTGACTGGTCCCTGGACGTTAATTAGTGGCTCCTTCACTCTTCACTAAAGCAGAGTGCTATCTAAAAGGTAAAAATTATCCTGACACTTTTGTCTTATATCTTCTTATGAGTTTGACTTACAATGAACACAAAACTTCGCATGATCTACAGAGCCTAGTATTTCTCAAATAACTCTATCGCCAGTCACATTTCATCACTCTTCCCTTGTTGTTGTCAAAAGTCCAGCCATTCATGTATCTGTATGTGTATGAAGAGTGAGTATATGTGAGATAACTGTGTCTTCATCCTAGATCTTCCAATTCTTGATTTTACCACCTTTGTATATCCTGTTACTTGTCCGGGAAAACCTCCTTCCCCCCTTACAGTCTCAACTCCAATGGCATTTCCATTTCCCTCTCCTCATATAGATTACGTCTCTTATTGTTCTCTCCGTTAAACACATTCCTTGATAGCATCTAGTACTTTTGCATTTATATATTTGCCTATAGGTTGATTTGTTTGCTATCTCTCCAGTACATTAAATTTGGGTTACAAGGGAGACTTTACCTAACAACCACAACGAGTGTTACCTAATTCTTTATACCCTCAATGAATCCCAAACAATAAAAAAATAGATTTTTCAAAGAATATTTGAATGAATAAATGAGTGATATACAATATATCTTGTTGAAGGACTGGTCTTATTTTCATACTGTCCCATTCACTAAAACCCCAAAATAACTTTCTACCTTATGCAAGGTTTATATACAATTGTAATGTAGAAGGATGGCTTGTGCCAAGGCTGTTTTGCATCTCAAGGAAATGCAATCATCCTGCCATAATCCTCCTTTAAGGATATTCTAATTCAGAGATGCCAAGATTTTTCTGTAAAGGGCCACATGCTAAATGGTTTCAACTTTGCTAGCTGTATAATCTCCGTCACAGTTACTCAACTTTGCTATTGTAGGGGATAAACAGCCATAGGCAGTATGTAGATGAATGAATGTGATTGTGATTCAATACAATGTATTTCTAAAAAGGGTAGGTAGGTGATTTGAGCCCGTAGGCTGTAGTTCACCAACCTTGGCTCTAAATGGCCAGAAAAACAGCTTTAGATAACATATTTATAGTATCATATTGCCTGGATTGTTGTAAAAGCCTCCTAAGTGATAATGATCCTTCTTCACTTGGATCCCTGCATTCTATTCCTTCTGTAGTGTTCAAGGTGACCTTGTCCAGTAGCCTACCATTTTGCTACATTTTAAAAACAATTCATGACTTTAGGCCATGACTAACAATGCTCACACTGTCCCCCACCTTTACCTCTCTGAGCTCATCTCCTGTCAATCCTCCCTTTGTTTATTCCACTCCAGCCACACTGGCCTTGGGCTGCTCCTTGAACATGTCAGACAGATTTCTGCCTCAGTGTCTTTGCACTTCAGATTTCCTCTACCTGGAACATGCTTCTCCCAAAGACATCTCAACCAGCTTCTTCTCTTTTCTCAGGCTAT
>CAUYRH010004745.1:0-18456 GCA_963574655.1 Perodicticus potto | reverse complement strand
TTGACATGTACCCTTGTTAAATGCACCATAGGTGTGGTCCCACCAATTGCCCTCCCTCCACTCATCCTCCCCCATCCCCTGGATATTTGCATTTCTACTCTTGTGATACCTTACTAAGAAGAATGTGTTTCAACTCCATCCAGGTTAATACAAAAGGTGTAAAGTCCCCATCCTTTTTATTGCTGAATAGTATTCCATGGTATACATCTACCACAGTTTGTTAATCCATTTCTGATTGGTGGGTGTTTAGGTTGTTTCTGTATCTTGATGATTGTAAATTGAGCTGTGGTAAATAATCTAGTGCAAATGTCCTTGTAATAAAATGGTTTTTTTCTTCTGAGTAGATGCCTAGTAATGGGATTGCAGGATCAAACGGGAGGTCTAATTTGAGTTCTTTGAGGATTCTCCATACTTCTTGAAAGTTTTATTTTGATAGTGTGTGTCATATATTTTGATGCCAATCATTTCTAGGCATTTGAAATTATGATCCTTCCCAGAAGAGAATCACAGATGTACTTTATGAAATAACAGCATTTCACACATTTCTAGAAGTGTAACTAGTAAAGGAAACTTAAAAAGAATGGCCAGAGATGTTCCAAGAGTATTAGGAGAGAAGGAAGCTGCATATGTCATGAAAAAAGGAATCAAGAGTAAGTAACAGAAAACAAATACACAAACACCAGGCTGGTAGGTGAAGAATCTGGTACCTGATATTGCCATGGAAATAGCTAGTACTTCTTTCTTTGGGAAAAGAAGGAAAAAAAAAAAGAACCTATTGATTCATGTAGCACATAGTGTCCTCATTGGTTTTCCAATGAAGTCAAGAATGATTATTAAAGAGCTAGCTAGTTAATTATGCAAATGCTCAATTTAAGCTTCTACTATAGAACCAGATTAGGCCAAACACTGTCATGTCTTCAGGAGAGTCTTCACCTGGGCGATGTTCTTTCCCAAAACTCATATCCTTAGTTTGATCGTGAGGAAAAACATCAGACAAATCCAAACTGAGGGGCATTCTGCAAAATAGCTGACCAGTATTCTTAGAAACATCAAGGTCATAAAAAACAAGGAAAGGTTGAGAAACTGTCAGAGACCAGAGGAAATGGGGTATGTGTATCCTGTGTGGGATCTTGGAACAGAAAAAGGACATTACCATCACAACTGGTGAAATCATAATAAAATCTGTAGCTTAGAGCCACTGTTAGTTTCTTAGTTTTGATAACTAAGTGTAAGATATGAGCCAATGGAGAAACTGAGTGAGGGGTATATAGGAATTCATAATTTTCACAATTTTTCTGTAAATCTGAAATAATTCCAGAACAAAAACTTTAGTTTACAAAAAAGAAAAAAAAAAAAGCTGTGGGAAGCAAATGGAGTTTAGAGCATAGTGGCCTTTTGTTTCTTTCTGGGCTCCTGCCTCCTGAAAGCCTGAGGCCATCAGTCCTTGACCACTTTGAGGCAGTAGAATCTTTAAGTTTTACCTGGCCTTTTCTTTCACTCTACTTTGCCAGAGGATTTTAAGGATACATTTGGGTAGGAGGAAGTAACATTCAATAGGACTTAATATGAAAACTGAATTGTAAGTTTTTTCCCCAGCTAAATCAGATCTGTATCTAATCAAACAAATTGGAATTAAAAAGAAAGGTCTGACTTTTCCCACTGAACCCGTAACTCTGTCCCCAAAATAATAATAGAGACTTTATTATTACTGTATCACAAAACAACTAGGACATTAATTCTCCAGACCCTTTCATTATGGAGATATTTCAGTAATAAATTGAGGTATCAAAATGCTTTTTTCCAAACTCACAGTTTTTATTCTAGAACTTTCAAATATAAATCATACTATTTATCTTTTCACACAAGAAGAAGAATGAAAATCCTTGCTAGGGATAGGTTTTTAAATCCTTGCTTGTGACAAAACAAGACAGGGAATTACATTTGTTAATGTTTAAAGGACTAATTAGTTAACTAGGAATATCTTGCAAAACCATGCTGAATAACAAAGGTATTTGCTAAAAGAGGTTTCTAAAATATGTTTTAAATATAGAGTGATGTTGCCAATGTGTTTTTCCTTACTGGGTTTTGAAAGTTGTTTTTCGGAGCTTGTCTTGAGAAAGGTGGATGATGCAATTTCATGTTTTCCCAAGTAAAAGGAGAAAAGATTGAGGATTAAGATAAGAGTTAGGATTTAAATAGTACCAGTGGGAAAAGTATCTAGATATATCAAAATAATGAAGTAAACTGCTTGAGTATGATCGGTATGGCTTAAAACAGGAAAGACTAAAAGAAATTCATTTTTATATAAAACTGAGCAGTATATAGGTTTTGGATTTACATTTTTACACTTAATTTCTTTTTCTTTTAGAATGTGCTGGAAAGAATTGTCAATCTTGCACAAAAGCTGCAAAAGTAAGTTAATTTTCTAATGAAGAAATTATCTTGGGAAGGTTATAAAAATCACACAACTTACAATTATGTTTAAAAGGTATGCTAAATTTTGTTTTACACAATTTTTTATAACAGGAATGACTAAACAGTCATTAAGATCTATTTATGCTTTTCAAACCATTCTTTGAAGATCTGGAAATAAACAACAGAAATGATTTAGTACAAACATGTACTTCCATATAGAAAATTATACTTCCAATAGAAAAGAACTCTGTTTGAAAAACAATTCTGTAGGCAGCGCCCATAGCTCAATGGGTAAGGCGTAGGCCACATACACCGAGGGTGACGAGTTTAATCCTGGCCCGGGCCAGCTAAACAACAATGACAGCTGCAAGAAAAATTGCCGGGCATTGTGGCGGGTGCCTGTAGTCCCAGCTACTTGGGAGGCTGAGGCTAGAGAATCGCTTAAACCCAAGAGTTGGGTTGCTGTGAGCTGTGATAGTACAGCACTCTACCCAGGGTGACAGCTTGAGACTCTGTCTCAAAAAAAAAAAAAAAGAAAGAAAGAAAGAAAGAAGGAAGGAAGAAAGATAATTCTGTAATTTTGGAATAATTTTTTGTAAGTAAAGAAAAAACGTGCCTTTTGAGATGCAGTGACAATTTCCATGCCACATCTAATCCCTAAAAGACTAGGAAGATCATGACGCACTATTCCTTATCCACAATGTAGCTGAGGTGCACATCTCTAATGATTAAATGTCTGAAATCATTATTCTTCACTTCAAATATGGAAGAAAACAGAAATGCCAGTAAGCAATGAGGGAAATGACTACTTTGTGCCACACAGAGATTTACAGCAACCCTCATAAAACCATTCTAGTCTAACCTATCCTGGAGAACTGACAATACCTAAAATGGGCACAATGCCACTAATTAGAAAAGGGCACACTCTCATAACTGGTATCTGTCATAGTGATCTGGATATAGCACCCTACTCACTTTCTTCTTTAATGCAGATCTGGGCTCCTGGCTCTTGGAATTATCCACACAGTTCCTATCATCACTTTACATGCTTTCCACAGCTAGCAATGGCCCAGACACTAAGACATCATTTCTGTGGCACATGAACCCTGCACAGTAGACGTTAGGTCTTAAATTCTCATTCCCTTATGCTGTACCTACTCTTTGGCCTCTACAAGACAAGACCACCTTTCAATCCTTTAAACTCTTACTTTTCCTTTGGCTCATTAATCCTCTCCTATGGATTTTCTTTCTTCTACTTTTTTTGTTGTTGTATGTTTTTTTGTTTGTTTGTTTTGTTTTGTTTTGAGACAGAGCCTCAAGCTGTTACCCTGGATAGAGTGCTATGGCATCACAGCTCACAGCAACCTCCAATTCCTGGGCTCAAATGAGTCTCCTGCCTCTGCCTCCCAAGTAGCTGGGGCTACAGGAGCCTGCTACCTGGCCATTTTTTGGTTGCAGCCATCATTGTTGTTTGGCGGGCCAGGGCTGGATTCGAACCCACCAGCTCAGGTGTACGTGGCTGGTGCCTTAGCCCGTTGAGCCACAGGCGCTGAGCCTGTTGTTGTATGTTTTATAAAGGAAATTTTCAAACATAAAAATAGAGAATGCAATATAATAAAATTTTATATCCCAAAGATCCCTTTCGGCCAACCTTGTTTCATGCATGCTTTCCCCCTCAAATGAATTATTTTATGCCAGATCATTTTATTTATAAATATCAACTACAAATCCCTAGTAGATACTTTATTTAAAAATATTGTAAGTCCATGATCATACCTAAAATTAACCATAACTTAATATTATTAAGCACCCAGGAAATAATTTGTTTTATTATTTCATGGTTTTGTTTGTTTGAATCAGATTCATACATTGCAATTTGCTGATATATATCCTGAGTCTCTTTTAAATTCATCCATTTCTCCCTCTCTTTTTTCTTTATTGCAACTTACTTCTCACTGAAACTGGATTGTTTGTCCTGTTGAGTTTTCCGCAGTCTGTATTTTCCTGGTCACACCCTCCTGATGTACTTTATCATGTTCCTCTTTTCCTTATTTTTGTGTTCTTATAAACTGATGACTCTGTGAATAGGCATGATTGGATTCAGTTTAATGTTTTGGTGGGAATACTCCATGCTGAGACCCTTCTTTAGAAGGGAAACACAGTCTGTTGTCCAGCATTTGGTGATATTAGCCACCATGGATGATCCTGGCCTTGACCCATATTTCCTTAGGAATTGCAAAACCCACCACTACTTTAATGGTTTTCCCTCTTATTTTTCCGTGTTAGACCACATTCTGCAGCTCTGATTAGCCCTTTGGTCTATCTTTTCATTTGTTGTGCATTATTAGATGATTGTTGCTTGATTGAGCATATTGCATCAAAGTCTGCATTAATGCAACTATGTACAATTTCTTTCTTTCTTTCTTTTTTTTTTTTAGAGACAGAGTCTCACTTTATTGCCCTTGGTAGAGTGCTATGGCATCACAGTTCATAGCAACCTCCAACTCCTGGGCTTAAGCAATTCTCTTGATCTGGGACTATAGGCGTCCGCCATAATGCCTGGCTATTTTTTTGTTGCAGGTTGGCCAGGGCCGGGCTCGAGCCCGCCACCCTCGGTATAGGGGGCCAGTGCCCTGCCCACTGAGCCACAGGTGCTGCCCCATATGCACAATTTCTGATCTCACCTGAGCCCAAATAGTACCCAATACTTGTTTTTGGTTAGCAACATTTCCTAAAATTTCTGGCAACAGCAATTTCCACAATCCATCTTTCTTAACAGGTGACTTTGTCTCTCATTTTATGAATAAAAATAGAAGCTCTAGGTGTAAACTTCACTCCCCAAAGTGAAAATAGCTATCATTTTTTAACCATCATTGTCTATTCTTTCCTTTCCTCTTAGGAGAAAGAACGCCTTCTCCAATTCCCCTATACCTCCCCTGGACTTGAACATGCACATTACTGAATTGTAATTCATATAGTTTTTATGTTTGCTTTCCTACATTCTAAGTTCCTTGAGGACGGAGTCCATGTTTCAGTCATCTTTGCATCTACAACACCTCACACATTTCCTAGCACATGATAATCATTCACTAACTATTGAATTAACTCTTTGGCCATTACAAGAAGGTTAAATTACAATTCAATATACTGTATAATGTAACAGTTTAGAAAATTTTATTTAAAAAATTCCAAACCTTAGCTACTATTGTAATTCTGTGAATATGTATATTTGAGTGTAATTTTAAAAACATTTCCAGTACCTCACAGAAATCAACTAAGGGATAATTCCACATGGTCAACATAGAATTAGTGTGTCATCTTTTGGAGAAAGACCCTCTTCCCTCCCAGGCACTGGAAGGACCCAGTCTTTCGATGAGAGTTTCTGCTACCTCCCATACTTCCAGAGAAAGTGCCAGAGTTTATAGGTGGCAATTCATGAAATAACCAAGAATATCTGAGTTTTTGGACTAAGAGGAGGATGAATAGCTATCCTGGTACATGAGGAACTGTCTTACTTCATTTCCATTGTTCCTGGATGACCTGGAGAAATTACACATACTAATTCCTTTTCATTTCTCAAAATATCCACTTTGGGTGGATGATTAAATTATGCGTATCTTTAACTGTAAAGGAATCTTCCTTAGATTCTATCCAAAGTATTTCCTTGTGATTCAATAGTGGACAGCCTCCCTCTAGTTAGAAAACATTCTTAACCAAAGCCCATCTATAAAAAGCAACCCATTTACAATACACATTTATCACAAACAACTCATAAATATAACATATGGAAACCATACTTTTGTTGTTTTCTCTTCCATTAGAAATAAAATTTGAAAAATCATGTTAACGAAAAAAGGCTAAGAATTTCTTTATCTATGCGTTTATTGCTATTTAGTCATTATGCATCACTGTTAAATCCTTGGGATGATAGTTCTCAGTCATGGTGACACAACGGTGAGACTCGGCCTAAGTAATGTTTTTTTTTTTTTGCTTGTGAAAGTTACAAGACTGACTTTTTTCAATTGACTTAAAAAAAACAAATCAGAGTAAATTCTACAGACTTTGATTTTCCATGAGAAGTTTAAGGCCATCTGTCACGTTCAAATTTTCTCATTTTCCATCTGAACCCAGTCAATGGCTTTTCTCTTACGCAATCTTTCCCCTTGAGAAATCCGTTCTCATTTCTAAAGCTAATCCCTTACACTTTGCCTCTGTGGATATGTCATATTCTGAAACACATGTACATCCACAAACCCAGGACCTGTCTCATTTCTTTGTTCCTTCTCTGAGAAATCCAGGCTAATTCTGTGTATTGGCTTCCTCCTGAGTTCAGACAAAATGGAATAAAAAGCAAAAGCAAACCTTTTTCTTCTTTCTAGTAGTGAAAATATTTATTCTACCATTGCTGCCTTATCAAACAGTGTGATTTAATTCTTAGCAAACTGGTTTAGAGGTTACAAAAGACTCTCTATAACCAAATGCAATAATTTGTTAAATTAGTCACTCATTCCTTCTGGAAACTTCCTTGGTGATCTCAGCTTTGTACATGGCCCTGAAGTGAGCTACCTCACCACTCTTTCCTTTACTAACTCCTCTTCACATTCCTAAACAAGAACATTTCTTAAAACTGTGTTCTCACCTCTGTGCTGTCTCACCTATACACCTGGCCTCTACTATAACCTACACATAAAAAAATCCCCAAATCAAATCCTTAGACCTAATAACCCTCTAATTGTTACACTCGCAGGGGCTTAATAGACATTTCTTCCTGGATTATCATGTACCTTCCCACTTTCTGCATTTTTTTAGTTTCATGATATTTTTCTTATAAAAAATAGCAATTTTGATGCCTATATAAGCTTAATAAAACAGAGTTGTAGCCTACTGTGAGTACTCTAATTTTCCTGTGGAACAATAGTAACTATCATTCTAAAAGCATTATAGCTGGCTTCTTAGTTGTCATACTTTGACAGGCTGGCATTAGCATGGCCTCATGTTTACATGGGTCACCTTCCTTAGCTACAAGAAAGAAATCCATGTAATATATCTTAAATTATACAGTACCAATATAGGGATCTTGAATATATTATACTGTTCCCCTGGACAATGTGAAGTTCTGATCTTTGATAACTTTCTTTTTAAACTAAGTTAAGGTATTAGTCATATATTTTTGTGGTAACAGAAACTAAAATCAAACTAGTTTAATAAAAAGGGGAATTCATTGACTCACAAAATTGGAAAATTGGGGAGTGGCATTGTTTAATGCACAACTGAATCCCAAGAATGTCATTCCCATTTCTCTCTTTCCTTTCCTCTCTCAGCTCTGCCTCCCTCTGTGTGTTGACTTCATTTCTCCTATGGTTAATGGCCATTCTCCATACAGCTGGGAAAGAGGTTGGCTGCCAGCAGATTTCTCCCAGTGATTGTATAAGTCTCCAAAGAAGATTCTGATTGGCCCTATTTGGGCTTTGTGTCTGGTCTGGCACTGCCTGGGTCAAAGAACCACTCCAGTGATAGGAAAGATGTGATAGTAGTCCTGACAGCTGTGGGACTACACAGGGCTGGGAGAAGAAGTCCACAAAAGAAAGAGGGTATGATTACCAGAAGAAAAATGGGGATGCAAGGACAGGCGCAGTGGTTCACGCCTGTAATCCTAGCACTCTGGGAGGCTGAGGTAGGTGGATTGTCTGAGCTCACATGCTTGAGACCACCCTGAGCCAGAGAGAGACCCCCATCTCTAAAAATATCTGGTTGTTGTGGTGGGTGCCTATAGTCCCAGCTACTTGGGAGGCTGAGGCAAGAGACTTGCTTGAGCCCAAGAGTTTAAGGTTGCTGTGAGCTATGATGCCACAGCACTCTACTGGGATGCAAGAAAAAAAAGAAAACTGGGGATGCAAGATAGTGGTTCAAAATTCTTTAGTCTACTATATTTCACCCTTCACATTTCAGGACAGAATATTCCATAATGGAATATTCCATTTTCCCCATTGCCATATTCTTAAATAAGCTCCTGGAAAAATAACACAACTAAACCTCAACTGAAATTATAACTGTCTAAAGTCAGTCAGCTATGCCCAACTCTAGGCCTGGAATCTCAGAGTTGTGCATTACTCTTCATCATCATGCACCTTCACAACAGCTATATTATCAATTGAACCAATCCCAAAGGCTCATTATTCAATAACAGACAGAAAGGAGGATAACAACACCCAAAACTCCCATTTCTCTCAGAAAAGAGAGTAGTGGTCAATAGTCCTATAATATTAATACATTCTGAGTCTGAAATATATTCTGTTGAGTTTCCTTGGCTGAGCATTGAGTTGTTGGACACCAGTCTGGCTGGCTGCCCCAGGTTTGGTCTGAAGGAGCTCCCCTTTTCCACTGTTCTCTGAGCCCCAACCAGAGAAAGATAGAGTGGAGAATGTTTCTTCTGGGGACTGCACTGCTTTAGGAGCTCATTCGCTGTGGGCTTAGTTCCTGGGACCTGGGAGTCAGTTTAGCACTTAAGTAACCACAGCTCTTCTCTGCCAGGTTCAGGTTTCTTCTGGCAATTTGTCCTCCTAGATGGCATGGACTTGATACCCAGCACTAATAAACCAATGCCAGAAGTCTTTGTAGGCTATAATACTTGAATCCAGGCCTCATCATTAAGTTCTAGTCTTTTACCAACAGTCCAGGGAGACAAGACTTATTTACCATAAGTGTCTTCCATCTTAGATTTGCCTAAATGGCTTAAGTTGAGCTTCAGTCTTGGCCAGTGTAAAATAAAAGCAGGCCTGGAATATACTTTCTGCTCTCAGGTAGTGTCTATGGATGGTTCTATACATTGGGGCAAATCATTACCCCTGCTGGTCTCAGGGACATACAGCCAGAAGAGATTGGGAAGGTCTGGGATCAGTCTCACAGAATTGATTGGGAGAAAAATACCCAACTGCTTAGGTTAGAACCCAGGTTCTCCTACTTGGTAGGTATGTGACCTTATATGGTCATTTAACTGCTGTGTGCCCTATTGTCCTCATCTGTAAAGTGGATATAATAGTACTTAGCCCACAGGGTTGTCGAAAGGATGAAGTGAGTTGATATATATGAAGGGATTAGAATAGGGCCTTTAGAATGGAAGTTATAGTCATTTTTTTACTACTCTGTCTTCATTTTTTAACTCTTCCAGGTTTAAGTTTTATCTCCCACAATGGTTTTCACCTTTGTGCTTTTCCTTACTTCAACAAGGGACTTAGAATTCAGTTTTCCCATTTCCACACGATTGTATGACACCCAGTGGGCAGAAGGTGGATGAGGTAAGGCCTGTTAACAGCACCACCAGGACTACGTGTAACAGAGGAAGAAGTCCAGAGGAAGGAGTGGGTGCTGTGGACAAAGAGAGTGGCAAATGGCATAGGAGAGTTTTAAAAGACTATACTGCAGTCTTTTTTTTTTTTTTTTTGAGACAGAGTCTCACTGTGTCACCATTGGTAAAGTGATATGGCATCACAGCTCACAGCAACTTCAAATTCTTGGGCTTAAGCAATTCTTTTGCCTCAGCCTCCCAAGTAGCTGGGACTACAGGTGCCCACCACAATGCCTGGCTATTTTTGGTTGTAGTTGTCATTGTTGTTTAGTAGCCCCTGGCCAGGCTCAAACCCACCAGCTTGGTGTATGTGGCCGACGCCCTACTCACTGAGCTACAGATGCCGAGCCTGCAGTTCTTATTACTACTTTGTGAAACAGTGTCTTTCTTTAGTTCCATAAAAGCAGTCAGAGAAAGGATTCAGGTGCATGTGATTTTTGAATGATTGCTCTTAAGCAAAATCCTGTGAAGGAGCAAGAGACTCAGGGAAGATAAAGGTCAAGAACCAAGAAAAGATGAGGTCTTGGCTAAAGCCTTTATTTGGCCTGAAACATTGGGGGATGGGGGGAAATCACAAGGATGCCCAGTATTTGGAACCATATTTTAGTCAGTCACTGACCTAGGGAATAGCAACCTCATGGGCTAGGTGGTTCCCATCCACTGAGGGCAGGAAGAGGCGAAGCTGTGAGTGGCAGCCAACACTCACTGCACCTGGGAAAGGGGATCGGGCTGTCCTCCAAGGGCATCTACTAAAAATAATAAAATAGTAAGGATGATGATGGATGTTATTTATTGAATACTTATTGAATTAGTACTAAAAACTTACTAGGGGATTGTGGTTATTATACTTGAATGCTGCTTTTATTTTTTTTCCTTTCCAAATACAGTGTATTTGGTGCAGTGATGAAGGGGTTTGCAGAAAATATTGTTTTCCATATTTTGGATGTCAATTAAGTTCTGCATATTGGTTAAACTGTAGAGGTGAGTTGTCCTTATTTAAATGCTTATGTACTTTATATCAGTTGACTTGAAAATACTAGTGATTTTCTACATTTGGAGGATTATAAATTATTGTAATATTTTCTTTGTATATTAAAATATAGGTAGTCCAAGGCTGATCATTGGTGTTCCTCTTGATACAGGCTTATTGGTTGTTTTAGCCAGTGTTGGTTCAGATTGTCAGCAGCATTCTGAATAGTGGATACCATGCCATACTAGTGATAGATATTTTAAATTTCCATTTCCAAAATTCTCTGGTATATGATATCCATAACCTAGTTAAAGGACATTGTACTTTTATAAGCTAGTTCTAGAATGAGAATATATTGAGTCCAGTAGCATTACTATGACTTATATTTCCTCAGCTAATGTATTCTAAACTGATAATTGCTGTTAAGAATTATGATTCCCTAGGATTGAACAAACCCCATTCACTAAAGAATCTTTAAGTTGTGGTTAAATGATATCTGTAATGTTGGACTTTTGATATACTGTATGGTTTTATCCAAGGCAGGAAAATGTACCAGTACCTTTTAAGGGGGTTTCCAAAAACATTGAAATAAAAGGCTTTCCAAGTGAATCCTAACTATATGAAAATACCCAATCTAGAACAACTAGTTGTCTGTTCTCTTCTTAATTGAAGTAAAAAGAAATATAAAATTTGCCCTCAACTCTGTGTTTCCCTCAGATAATATCACGTATATTTAAGTCATATGTGTTTGATGATAACATCATGTATATTTAAGTCATAGTGAAGTAACACTTCATATATTTAGTAGTCTCCTGTTTCACCTGTTTACCCTGTTAGTTTCATTTTACAATATACCAGGCTAGTAAGCTACAGGCTAATAAGCTAGGACTGAGGGGGAAAAAAGTTCACCAGTACTAGAAATCTTCTTTCCCAGGAAGCATTAGTTATCTATTTAAAAACAACTGCTGAAATCCAAACAACAAACCATTTCCTGCTACCTGTGAGTATCTTTATAGAAATAATAGCCTGAAAAATTTACTGTTTTATCTGTTGAGATAGCATCAGAAATGAATTGAGAGGTAAAATAAAGGAAAAAATAAGTCAGTAGCCTAATAGTTTACCAATCCAGAGACAAAAAAATCAAATATTACCTTCTTCAACAACCCATTTTATTTAAAAATGCTAGTGATTTTGTGTTAATGGTAGTTTTATTTGAATATGTGATGTGTTACTGTATCATTATTTTTAATAATAATTAGTGAATCAGACTGTATAATACTAGAAAAGATGAATATATGAGAAATTATTGCTCTTCTGTTAACTTAAAATATATTTTTCCATATATTTCAGTTGACATGTTTGGAGTCTTGACGCTTCTACTTATTGCGGTATTAACTACAGCGCTCATTTGGTATTGCTGTGCCTTTTACTTTTTCCTGCAGGAGTATGTTCATTTTGTCTTTAGTAAAAATATACTTTGTGATAATATAATTGATGTGAATACTAACTAATTATCAGGCAATGTTTTACCATTTTATATAATAGGGGAAAAGTTCAAAAAGCACATAAAATTGTAAAATAAAAAGAAGAAAAGGTTAATTTGCTCATCCCTCTCTGCTTCTAACGCTTCCTTCTCGAAGCTTGGTTCCATTTGTAGTTCTTATGTTGGTTATGTCCATATATTTCATCTAGATGGTTATATCCCATGTAGTTCTTATGTTGGTTATGTCCGTATATTAAATAATGATGGTTTTCATGTTTTGGGGGTGTTCTGTTTGGTTGTTTTTGGAGATAGAATTTCACTCTACTCTGTCGCCCAGGCTAGAGTGCTATGGTGTGATCATAACTCAATATAACCTTAAACTCAAGCTATTCTCCTGCCTCAACCTCCCATGCAACTGAGACTCATACATTCCCCACCATGCCTGGCTAATTAAAATATTTTATTTTTGTCTTGGTAGAGAATGGGGTCTTGCTGTGTTACCCAGGCTGGTCCTGAATTTTTGGAACTCAGGCCTGTCTCAGCCTTCCAAAGCACTGGGATTAGGAACATGAGCCACCATGCCTGGCAATTCATTAACTTTAGATATTATATATTGACTCCTCATCATATGAACTGAAAAAATGTGTCTTACACTATCCACTTTTTTTTGTTATTTTGCTGTTAGCAGATAATATTGTTTTGTTATTTTTGGATTATAACTATTGTTTTTCATTGCTTTTTAGTTATTAAATTAAATTTTAAGATTACTAATATTTCTTCCATTGGTTATTTTTTTGACTTTGAGTAATTCATTTAATCTTTTGTTTCTATATTTTAATTTTTTACTATGTAAGGTAATAAAACTTGGATTCCTATACTTCCTTCCATCTATCCTCTTCCCCCTATCTCCTAAACTCTAAGTTTTCTTACTAATTTGACTTTGTCAAGTGTGTAATATTTACATTCTATTCTGTAGCTATAATTATATCTTGAAATGCTTACACTATAATTGAAGTCTAAAATTTTTAACTACTAAAAAGAATAAAACATATTATGATTATATATTATTCACTAAAGAACCAAAGTGTAAGTAGGAAATATGCCACTAATTTATATCTATGCCAGTATCCTGTGAATTATCAAGCATCAAGATCAAATCAGTTCTCTTTCTTAAAATCATACTACATTTCAGTTTAATTCATGTTTACATTGTGACTTTTCTATACAGTTTTTGCATTTTCAGAATTTTAATTATCTTAATCTTTTCTTATTAACAAATTCTTATTACTGGGACCTTTATTTCATATTTGCTAAAATATATTTGGGTTTTCCTATATACATCCCTATATACATACTGATATCTAATTTACAAAGTCTTCTGATGTCTACATTACAAAAATTACTTTCTGTAATTTTTTTACATTTTGTAAAATTTTTGTAAATTTTTATTACTCTACTGAATTAAGATAATTCTTTGGATCTCACATCTTCTTTTTAGGGTTCATTATTTTCTCTTTTGCTCTCAAATAATTTTCTAATATAAGGAAGTTCATAGAAAATTTGGAAGTGTTTGCATGATCCATACATGTCAACAAATTTGTTTTCCCCCTTCTCCTTCAACCCATGATGGTATTATTTTTCTTTCTTCAGATTACATATCTTTTATAAGAAGGATCCGTAGATAAGATGGCTAGACCCAAAGATAAAATGAGATAGATGAGCACTAATAAACCCATCTGTTAGTAAGTAAAATGTACTTATAAGAAGGTAAAGGTTGGCCAAATAATTTTGTTTGGTTTACTTAAGACTTCTGCTTTGTCTAGAACTTTGTATTTTTCTGGCTTCAAGCCTATGTCCTTTTCTTGTTAATATACAAGGACAAACAGGACAGAATGATACTACTCATTTATAAACTCTAAGACAAGCAAAAAGAAGAAGAAGAAGAAAGAACTAATAGAGCACCTTATAGCATGAAAAGGCTATTTTGTGAGTTTTTCTTTCTTTTTTGTCTTTTCTTCTCAGGATCCCAGCTTCTTGTGTCATCACTCTTTTGTATAGTCCTTGTGAGTAAAGTGGCAAATTATGCCCATAAAAGTAGGGGACTCAGCAAACATTCATTTCTGAAGCTTCTTTCATCTGCAATTCTAATGAAAAACCATGACACTGCAAATGTGGTTTAACAATTATACTCAGTTCTGGCTTAACTTTGCTAGTTATCCACCATCGCCTCTTTTTAAATTTCTTTTAGAGATCTCTGGACCTTGTTGATTAATTAACTACTGAATTCTGTTAGAGGAATTTATCTTATTAAGAACTTATTGCACATTATAATCCAAAGATGGTTGAGTTTTAGACACATCAGTCTTTCTTTAAAAATATCCTTGAATAACCAATGAAACATCAAAATATTGATTGCTACATTTGATCTAATATTCTTATCTAGCAGATATAAGTAGAAAAATTAAAGGACTTTTAAAAGTTCTAAATATTAGAGAATATGTTTGATTGCCTATGTACCTGATGTCTCCTAATATTCATTTCTTCTATCAGTTAATATTTATTATTTCTTATGCAATAGGCAGTGTCATTGTCCCAAGGGATATAATGGTAAACAAGAAGGGTCCGATCTTTGCCTTTATAGAGATTACATACTATTATTGGGACACAGACAAGTAAATAAGAAATTTTTAATTCTATTGCTGACTTATTGAAATTTTAGATGATATCCCTTTTATTTTAGTTTTTTCAATGAAATGCTTTAATTCTCCTGGTGGATAGATAAAAGGAAAATATAATAAAGCAACGATAAAATACTGCATAAATGTAGGCTAATTAATGAAATAAAAAATTCCAACTATCACCTTAACTATTCTGAAAATAACCTAATTCTAAATTCATTATTGTTTTGAACAGACATCAGATCTATGTTCATAGAGGACAAGAAATAATTCCTGCTCAAACCTGGGAGGCTTATGGCAAGTGTTTTTATTTATTTGTCCCAGACTCTTTCAGTAACAGCTGGAAATCTTCCCGGTAATTGTTCCAAGCATCAAAAATTAAAGTACGAGTAGGACACATGACAACAGATTTCATTGTTCCCACTTCTAAGACGCATTTTGGCAGCTTCAATAGCTAGATGAGGATTGGTAAAAGCATAATATTGACAGAGAAGAATTAAAATTTTCCAACTCAATTGGAGATATGAATATCTCCAGTTCTCCCAACTCCCACTGCACAAAAGCAACTTAACGAAAGACATTGGCCATAGGGTGTCCTTGCAGACTTTCCAAATTAACTCACTTCATTTTACCCAGATCCTCAGCTGACCTACTCACCCTTCTTGCCTTGATTCTTTAAACTACAGACAGTCCCTGGGTTATGAACGAGATGGGCTCTGTAGATTTGTTCTTAAGTTGAATTTGCATGTAAGTTAGAACAGGTACATTTACCTTTTACCGGAAACAGCCTCCACTGGTAAGCATTAAGTGGTTACTCAGCTGGATAACTGCCTGTGCCCTCCCTTACAAGGCACCCCCTCAAGCAGGACTCAAGTCTGTGCTTTCTTTGACTCATTGCCTACAGTTCCTGGGCAGGCACTCCCAATCTTCTGCCTAGGCCTGGCTCCCGGAACCCAGTCACACGCCTGGTCCCCTGTTCACCTAAATGGACCACAAAACATTTTAGAACAGAATAATAACTTTGGAAAGAGTACTGCACAGTCCTTTATAGTTACCAGTAAAAATAATTTTGTGGAGAGGCACCCAGATTATTGTGGTACTCTGGCCCATGGAGGAACATTGACAGCGAATGTAGAAAAGCCTGGGAACCATACTTTGATATTACAAAATCTGAGGGAGAAGCAAGGTAGAACTCGTAAAGGCAAGGATGAACACACTCCATTTCCAGGTCTGGACCTTGTTATGTAGAAATCATTTTGGTGGCATTGAAACCATGAAGTATTTCACAAAGCTGTTTCAGAAGGGGATCTGATGTGTGGGGCAATTGCTGCTTTTATCTAGGGTCAAAATCAAATCAGGAGATCCCTCCATTTTAAATTTGACAGCACATTGGCCCCAGAGAAATACTTTGAAAAGAGTACAGGGTTAGGTATTTTTTTATTTTAAGAAGAAAAAGCTAGCTATTTACCAATTGAAAATAATTTGGTTTATTGTAGGATATAAAATATAATCAAATTCAGAAGGCAGGATTTTTTCCACCAAGGAGAGAGCCCAAGGGGAGTCCATACACTCAAGGGTTGAGTAAGGGAAACAGGATTCTACAAAAGAAATTAAGAAGAAGATAAAAAATCAGAGACAGTGGTGTTAGAGAGATTAAGAGAGGAGGTTCTGGAGATGGAGGTAGAGAGGTTCATGAATGTCCTCTGGAATCACAAATTGGGAGATTATTGGTAACCTATTTGCATGTGGTGGTCTTAAGACTGTTCATGCAAGGCATAGAATAAGCAGACTTCTGACTTGTGGAACTGGAAAATATGGACCCTATATTGTTAGGTGTGTGTTATTTTACCATAATGTTCCTTACCTGTGAAGAATTTATTTTCTAGGAGTGGCAGTAATAATGCCTTTTTTGCTCTACGCTTCTTTCTTCCCTAGAAAATGAATTCAAAGTTGAGTTTCTGGGACTAAGGATTCATTAAGCATCTGTAGGTTTCTGTCACTGGAGACAACTAGTCTTGTGGTCACCATCAAATATTTGATCTTTTCTTCTTTGTCAAATTAATACCCAAATTGGTACTACCTGAGCCACCTGAGTCCTAAATATTAAAATAGCAGTAATACTAAAATATGAGAATAGAGATTCTTTGATTATTTATGAATATTATGTTTAATATTTTAAAGACATAGGTAAATCTTCATTGACTTATTTTAGAAAGAATTTGACAAGGTAAATTCATTTTCTTGTCTCCTAGCATATGAGTGATAACCCAAAAGATAGATCTTCCAGAAAGAGAAGGAGGAGGTTTCTTCAGTGGTAAGATTTCAAATTACATTGCGTGAATTTTCTGAATGCCTTTTTTCCTTTCCTATTAAGCAACTTTTCAGGAATGTAATCAGTATTAAGAAGTTAGTGGAAATTAAATGTAAAATGTATATAGATTTTCGATTGTTGAAAACATGTAATATAAGGCAGCAGAAAATGGAGATATAAGAGTTCCTAAGTTAGACTACCTTAGGTAAAATCTGATCTTCTCATTTACTAAGTACACCACATTGGATAACTACTTATCTACTGGTCGCTTTGTTTCCTCATTTGTTCATATTATCTAATAATAGTGACTAAATTATATTTGGGTGACTCTAAGGAGAAAATGATATTTTTATATTAAAATTTTTAGAATTGTCTCTGACACTCAGTAAGTTCTTGATAAGTATCTATTATTACTACTATAATTACAGAATCTCAGCATTGGGGGTCTCTAATATCTTCCTGTGCAACACATCTTTCAGGGCCAGTATCATCTTATCAACATCCCTGGCATAATCGAAGATGTCCACTTGGGTTACAACATGGTTACATTTGACTGTCTGTGCGTAGGTGTGTGGGTGCATGTTTGCCTTTCAGCAAGATTAAGCACACTTTTATTGCCATGATCTGCATCCATCTACCATAGAAAGGAGGTTCCTAGCTAGAGGCATGTTCCATATTTCTATGGCTTCCGAAGTTGTTAGCGCAGGTTAACAGTGGGGGGGGGAGGGGGAGGAGAATGCAGGTACCTTCTGGAAGCTTACAGGGCCCCCTAGAGGCTAGAATGAGCTACAGGGAACAGATGATCTGTTTTAAAATTTAGTAACACTAAGGTGACCAAGTATTATCCAAACTGGGACCATCTTAAAAGTGAAAGGGAAACTATTAATATTTATGATGGAAGAACAGGTATAAACCAGGGCTTCTCTAGGCAAATGAGAGCAAGAAGTCATGATGGTTAATACACAGTGTTGTGAAGGAAGTGTGTACTTTGATGTTGTTGAGATTGGGTAGCTATAAAAACTTTTAGAAGGTGATCTTTCAATATCTATTAAAATCTGGTTTTGTAGGGGATACTCTTTGGAACAACAACTCTACTATTAAAAGTTTTTTCCCGTGGCTCGGCGCCTGTGGCTCAGCGGGCTAAGGCGCCAGCCACATACACCTGAGCTGGCGGGTTCGAATCCAGCCCGGGCCCGCCAAACAACAATGACGGCTGCAACCAAAAAATGGCCGGGCGTTGTGGTGGGCGCCTGC
>CAUYRH010004744.1:0-14609 GCA_963574655.1 Perodicticus potto | reverse complement strand
CTCTCTCCCCACTTGAAATCTCTCCCTCTACCAGGAGCTTTGGTGTTTTCTGTATTCTTTTCTGTAAATCAATTCTGTCTTACCACGGAGGGGTGGGGGGAGGGAAATAATGTAATGAAGAATAATAAAATACATGTATTTTTAAAAAAAAGAAAAATAGCCTATGTTTGCAAAAAAAAATACATATATATATATATTATACTCCCTCTGATTTCAAAGGACTTTCCATTTCAGGGCTAGGCATGCACATTAAAGGGCAAGCATGATTTAAAGGAACAATTTTCCAAATACCTAGCTTCTGGGCAAGAAAAAAGCCAAAGAGCAGAAAGAAGGGTCCTTTGGAAATTGAGGAAAATAAGAAAAAGGGAGAAATGTAGGGTATTACATGACAAAGGAAAACCATAAAATCTGACACTTTGCACTGTATTTCCTCCTCCATCTCTAAAACACATAAACAGCCTCATGCTAAGTACCTGTATATTACCAGATTACAGAAAGAATCATTAAGTGAGAATCTTGTAAAACTCCACAATATTATAAAAATAAACAAGAGCATATAAAATCCATAGAGAACTGCCACACACACACAAAAAAAAAAAATCAGGAAACCAAACTGCACACAAACTAATGGAAGAAAATGTACACACACACACACACACACACACACACACACACATCCCCACCATAAAAGCATGAAGTAGAAGAAAACTTTAAGTATACACTCCAGGTAGAATTAATTATACTCAAACAAGCATTCGAGGATGTGAAAAACCATCTTGAGTCAAAAATACAAATATCAAGAAATGGACAAAAACAGGGAGAAAAGAAGTTGGTTGAACTCAGAAAAGAAATGGAAGAAAGAGATAAAATTATCTTATAATTGAATAAATCACAAGGTGCCCGTAGGAGAATAAACTCAAATGCAAATTTAAGAAGGGGAATCAAAGAAAGGCAGCAAAACAACCATGAGAATAAAGTGACACAAAGAAAGATGTCAGAAAGAAAGGAGTAGAAATGGAAGACAGGCAAGGAAAAAATAATGTCTGTGTTATTGGAGTCCCTAAAGAAGAAAAACAAAGCAATATTCAAAACTATAATCTGAGAAAACATTCCATAAATTGGAAAAGACAAGTATCTGCACAAGATAAGGAATCAACCTTGAGAAAATCCAGAACAACCAACTTTAAGACATATTTTAGTTAAACTATTTGTTATCAAACATGAAGATAAAATCCTCATGGCCTTCAGGCATAAACGCATAAAAACTTCAGTTTCAAATAACAGTTGCAAGATGATGGTCAAATAGTATTATTTATAAACTTACTGAACAAAAGCATAAACAAGGATTTAAAATCAGCCAAGCTAGTCCTAAAGTATCAGGGCCATAGAAAAGCAAGTTTCCACACACAAGAATTTAGGGAGTTCTGCACCCATCTGCCCTTCATTAAAAACCTGTTAGTTCCCCCTTTTTCTTGAGCTAAAAGCAAACACTTAAAATCATCCAACATACAAAATAAGGTACTACCCAGCCATGAGCGTCTTTCACCTTCCCAACTCTGATAAGGTCTTGCCCCATCATAATCTATGGGATGGATGAGAACTGTGAGTGAAATGGGAGAAAGGTTAAAATAAAGAAACCTAAACAAACTTAAACAAACTTACCAGGCAGATCAGTTTTAGAAAAGAACTCAACATGGAAGTTAGGGATCTAGGAATTGATGTATTCAAATCTCTTGGCATGTATACATCCCTCGAAAGATCTTTGTAAATCTTCAAATTATAGACATCCTAGATTGAAAGAATGCTGCTTTGAAGAAAATCTGTCATCTCTCACTATATTTATTTATAGACTTATTGGTTCATTCACATATATATCCTAGCAGCAAAACATACTTATGGAAATTACAAAATAGATGCAATACCTAAAAAATAGCAGTCAAAGAGATGCAAGTCTAAAAACATAAAATGAAACTGGGAGTGAGGTATCCAAAAATGCATACTACCAGGAACTACAAACCAGCAAGGGACAGGCCCCAAATGTGACTATAAGTTTCCTGGTAACCAATATGAAAAGAAAACACTATTCATCACACAATTTATAGTACCGAAAAGAAAAAAGCAAACCAGTCACTTAAGAAAAATATGACTCTTCCTGAAGCCAGACTAAAAGATCATTTCTCCCAAAGGTCCTTAGAGGCCACTGAGTAATCATCAAAATCAATATCTTCATCCTTATCAGAGGATGATATCAAGTTAACAAAGGCTCTTTCTTAAAAGTCACTAAAACAAAAGAAATGCCTTCACATCAAAGTCCAAATAGATAGTTGCACTGGTTTAGTGTGATGGGGCAGGTTTTTTGATACCAGGAGGCACCCGTGCTGCCTTCCAACAATTCTCTGTGAGCATGTGTCTCAACCACAAATGGGTAGATCTGGAGCCACAGTGGGTTCAGGGTGTCTGGTGAATCCGGGAGCCCTGACCTAGACGGTTGCTCAAGCTTAGGTCATACAGCCAGCCACACATGGGCTGCAGGTGGTGCCCGACAGTCACACGTGGTGAGGACAGCCCTCCTCATGCTGAGAAACCCACAGACAGATTGACATCCAAGAACCTACCCAGTAAGTTTTTGAAATGGAGGAGGGGGATCATCATAAGTGAAGACTTGAGCTTTGGGCACTGACTTGTGAGAAACAGAGTCCCGAGATGGACTCCAGTTCCTCTGCTGTTCCCTGTGTGGCCTCAGATGAATCTCATCATTTGTGCCTCAGTTTCCCCACTAATGGGTGGTTGTGAGGATGGGGATGCTACATTGGACTATTTCCCTGATACCGCCTTTTTTAACAAGTAGGACCAGGTCAGAGGATGTGGACAAGTCTAGGCACCAAGGAAACAGCCCCCCAGCTGATGATGGACAGGGTCCACCAGGGATGGAGAGGCAGAGCTGGACCACACCTGAGGCCCACTGGAGGGGAAGGGAGACATCGTGTTGCTCTGTCCAGAGGCATTGGGGATTCTCTGGTGGCCAAATCAATTCAGGGGTGGTTAAAATCACAGGCATTTAGGACCAGACAAAACCAGGGTTTAATCCCTTCTCCACTAACCAGCTGTGTGGCCTGGGAGTCATTTCCTAACTATGTTGAGGCCTCAGTTTCCTTATCTGCAAAATAGCAAAAAAAATAGAATCTGCTCAGAGGATCATAGTGGGATTACAGAATATAGGGCACTTTCCTACAGTTCTCAGACTGCAGTAAACACTCAGGAAACATTGGCTATTGTTTATTCTAGAAAGCCAGGGTTTCACGATCCTTTTCTGGTAGCTTCGCTCTTGGGAAACCCTTCAATTTCTGAATAAAAAAACTGCTACAACCCCTTTCCCATCCCCTCACCATTCTTTCACCCTCCCTGCAGGCCCAGGGACTCAACCTGCTTCCCTTTCCAGAGTCACCCAACTTCCTCCATGCTGGGGACCCTTTAGTGGAAACAGCCTCTTCCTTACGTCCCCAAGTACATCCCATGAATTGAAAAATGCATTTTTAGGAAAGGAACAAAAAGAGAGAGAAAAAGAAAAATGCAGAGTTTGGAATCTTCCAAACTGCATAGTATCTTTGTCCCTGACTCCTCAGCCCAATCCAGAGGGTTTTGCTCTCCACTTGAGGTGCCGCTGGCTTCACCTGAGGCTGATTCAGTGTCAGGTAACAACTGGGATTAGGGAAGCCCTCAATCCCTTTCTGACCTTGGTTCCTAACCCCTGCAGCAGGTGCTTAGATCTCAGAAAGAATTCATCTCTATCCACTTTAGTCTTCCATTTGACTTGGTGTTTTATTCACTTACTCTTTCTTTCAAAAAAAATGTTATGAGCACCATCCTTCCTGAAGCTTCTTCCATTGATCTTCCTCTACTGAGTGCATGGTTCCTTCTTCCATGATATGGGCCATGAGAGGCAGGGATCATGTCATTCTCAGGTTTCAGGATTCCAGAATGGGACCCAGTTCCCTGAAGCTAGGTAAAAATTTCAGGCACCTATGATGTTGTCATGTACAGCACGTGTATCATGCTGCATTGAAGGAGTAAAATCAGAGAGGCACCATGATGCTGATGATAGATGGATAGACACAACAGATGATGGTGATAGATGATAGGTAGATAGATAAATATAAATATAAAATAAAATCCTAAGCTCCCCTGATGACTGAAGCCCTCTTGACCAAGGGGACCCCATGAAAACTTTAAAACTAAGTACCCAGCCATGAAGGGAAGATAGGCTGGACATTTTGAAGTTTAAACTAATTGCAAACAAGACCTAAGGCCAGGCAAGGCAAAGGCTAAGTCGTGTCTGCAGGCCATCAATTTTCTTTTTATTTTGGCCTACAGCAATTTTCCATCTTTATTTTTTTTATTATTATTGTTAAATCTTAGCTGTGTACATTAATACAATCATGGGGTGCAATGTGCTGGTTTCATATACAATCCGAAATATTTTCATCAAACTGGTTAACATAGCCTTCATGGCATTTTCTTAGTTATTGTGTTAAGACAGATCCCTTGGAGTCAGTATATTATGGCTTGCTCCGTGATTCAACAGACTTCCTTCCCTTAAAACATTCCTTTCCACTGATTCCAAGTCTTTAGACAAAGCTTTATGTCTTTATTTCTTTACCCAATTACAAATCAAAGAATCTCTAAACCTACCTATAGGCTATCTGTAGTAAGACCCCCGCTTAGAAATATCCCACACTTTCAGGCCAAACCAATGGGTACCTTCCAATTGGTGATTTATGATCTTACCCACAATTCTGTCTCCCTAAAATGTATAAAACCAAACTCTAACCCAGCCATCTCAGGGACATTTTCTCAGGACCTTTTGGGATATGTTCACTCTACTTCAGCTCAGAACATACCTCTTAAAATTTTTTCTGGGTTTGAGATTTTTCTGTGAACAAATAGATGAGAGAGGAGAGAATATGTACATATGTGGTCTCATCTCTGTGTAGTGAGATTACAATTTTTATCTTCTGCTTTATATTTCCCTGTTTTTTATAATTTTCTATAATGAATGTGTATTGCTTATGAAATAGGTACATCCATTTAGTTAAATTTAGTTAAATAGGTATATCCATCAGCATTTTCTGTCTATACTGGTAAGGATTACAAAGAAACAAGCAACTATGAACTACCTGAGCATCACAAATTGTGTTAACTTAAAGTATTTTGAAATCCTTGTTAAAAAAGGAGAGATTGGAAAAAACCTAGATTTAGGCCTGGTGCAGTGGCTCATGCCTGTGATCCTAGCACTCTGCGAGGCCAACGCAGGAGGACTGCTTAAACTTAGGAGTTAGGGATGAGACGGAGCAACATCAAGACCCCCATCTCCACACAACATAGAAAAATAATCCAGGTATGATGGCATGCACCTGTCATTGCAGCTACTCAGAAGGCTGAGGCAAGAGGATTGCTTGAGCTGGAAGCTTGAGGTTGCAGGGATCTGTGATAACACGACTGCACTCTAGCAGGGTTAACAGATTGAGAATCTGTCTCAAATGGAAAAAAAAATCCTAGATTTCAACCTATCAGACTTGATTCAATAGGGATCTGTGAGAAATCTACTCATTCCTCCCCACGTCCCTCAGTACCTTCCATTTCCTGAGCCCCGGTTGCACCTGGAGATGAGGAACTGAGGGCTCTCTGCCAGCAGGTAACAGCCCACAGAGGCAGGAAGAGCTCAGTGGGACCTGGACGCAGGGCCTCTGCTGGGGCTAGGCTTCTAGGAGGAGGAATTGGTGCAGGTTGTGGCTCACATGATAGCAGTAGCCTAACCACAATACTAGGGAGCACAAACTTAAAACCTAGCCATTAAGGTCCTTTGTAACCTGACCCACCTTCCCACAGGCTGTCCTGCTGCTCTGGTGAGTGGAGCCCTGAAAAAAGAAATTCAAAGTCTCAGAGTCACTCCGTCAACTCTTTATACCAGCGGTTCTCAACCTGTGGGTCACGACCCACAGGAACTGTATTAAAGGGCCGGGGCACTAGGAAGGTTGAGAACCACTGCCTTATACAAATGAGAAGGCAAATGCTTCAGGCACCTATGAAGAATTAGCCCCCTAGGTCATTCATTAAGGAAATTTCTTGCTGACCTCCCATAAGCAAGGACACCTAAAACTACACCCATCCACACTAATAATGAATTACAAGTTTATCTTACAGGCAGAGCTGGAGACACACAGAATCAGACATTCCTCCTCCTTCCCAGGGACACCTACACAACTGTTGCTTCCTTCGCTCCCTGACCTCATACCCCTTCCCTCCTTTTTCCTTCTCTCTGTTGCCTTTAAAGTGCTAAGGCTTCCAACCGCCCCTTCCGAAAAAGTCACAGCCAGCCTGCCTTTTGGTTTCATGTTTTTCCAAGTGCATCCTCAACATCTTGGCTTTAATAAACCTCCATTGATTGAGATTTTTGCCTCAGTCATTCATTTGGGACAGTGCTTTGCTTGCTCCCACCCACCATAGATCCATTCACACCTGAGCACCTGTGCCCAGGCAGTTCCTTCATTTGGATTCTCCCCTGCTCTGCTTCATATGGCTTGGATATCGCATGTGTCCTGTGTTCCTATTCTCCATGCCATGTTCTGAATTTCTGACCACACCAAGAAGCTGGGCAGGGGGTCAACTACTCACAACCCCCTAGGCACATGGCCTGAGGCCTCATAACATAGGGAGATGGAAGGAAGCTCACCAGTGTGCAGTCACTACCTACCAGCTAACAGCCCTAAAAACGTCCCAAGAATAGGAGGCTAGCTCGTGTGGTGTGGGGTGAGACAAAGTTGTTTGGCCTTTCTTGACCATGACCCCATGGAAGGCACCATGTGTTTCCTGTATAGCCATAACTGTGTACAATGATGTTATGCTTATATAACTGATGCTTGGCATGTTGCCACTACTGTTCCCCTAGGAATCAAAGTGTAGTGGATCTGCTGCTTGTGCAGACTTGCCATTCTTGCTTCCCCTGCCATAGTCAGCTGAATAAAAGTATGTCACACCTGCCCTTGGTGCCTAAGTTTTGCTTCAGCCTGTCCATAGCAGATCACTTGCATGACTAGAAGTCAGTATCAGATTGCTAAGGGGACTAAACAGTTAAACACAATTCTTTTTTTTTTTTTTTTTTTGAAAGAGTCTCACTGTGTCTCCCCTTGGTAGAGTGATGTGGCATCATAGCTCACAGCAACCTCAAACTCCTGGGCTTAAGTGATTCTCTTGCCTCAGCCTCCCAAGTAGCTGGACCTACAGATGCCCACCACAACGCCTAGCTATTTTTTAGAGACTGCATCTTGCTCTGGCTCAGGCTGGTCTCAAACCTATGAGCTCAGGTGATCCACCCACCTCAGCCTCCCAAGTGCTAGGATTGCAGGCGTGAGCCGCCGCACCCGGCCTCACAATTCAAAAGATAAAAAAATCTCAAATACATTAAGGCATAATTTATATGATGGAATATTATATAACTATTAAAAACAGTCTTGTACTATTAATTGATGAAGTGGAAAGATGTTCACAGTATAACATTTGCATCTCCATCTGTGTCTCTGGACCATGGGGCTGCAATTATTATTATTCTTACATTCTTATTGTGTCTCTGAGTTTTCCAAATGATCCAAATAACCATTCATCACTTTGATGACCTTTCTGTGGTTTCTGTTTAGAACTTCAGGCCCCCAGAATTGGACTCATTATTCTGATTTTATAAAATACTCTTACCATTGATCCATAATGGCTTCACTTTATTTAGTGGTTTTGTTCATTAATTACTCATTTGTAGTAATGTAATAAGCTCCACTCAGACCACAGTGAGAACTTGCCCTGGTCCTTACCCAACCTCATTTTCCCCTCCTCTGTTCCTTCCTTTTTCAATATTTTGGGTCTATTGTAGTTTTTTATAAACCAGGGTTTGTGGTCCTTTCTGCTATTGGTCCTTTTCTCAGAAATTGTGCCCAAGAATTTAGCGTCAAGAAGAATTAAAATGGGCCTTAGGACCTCACAGTGTATCCAGTTCACTTGAATGTAGATTCTCTAGTGGATCCAGGTGCATACCATCAGAGGAAGGTGGAAAAGGAAAGAAATTTTTTATCTGAGGAACATGAGCCCCTTTAAGTTATCAGGCCCAAGAGTTGTTGAAATGTGACAGTGTGTGATAGCGGTCATGTCTCAATTCCCTCCTTGAGCTAGATAATTACCTCTTGAAACCACTTGCTATTTAGGTTCTAGACCAGTGTTTTTCAACCTTTCTTATTTCACAGCACACTTGAACTGATAGTTAAACTTCCATGGCACACTTAAATTATATTGATCCAAAAAAAGAATACGCTTACTGTGCTTTGAACTTCTTTTGAAAATAATTTAATTAATGTTCTTTAAAATTTTTCATGGCACACTAGTTGAAAATCACTGCTCTAGACTAACTGACACCAAATAGCTATAAAATTCCATACACTGGACACCATAACTCAGACCCTATGGTCTAACAGAGTACAGCCAATCATTAATCAATGTTACTTCTGAAAACCAATGATAAGTTCTGTCCAACAACTTAGTTATCAGCCCACTCCTTGTCCCATTTGCTACCTTAAAAAACCTGCTTGTAACCAAGGTCAAAGAGAGCAGTATCCAAGGCAACTGGAAAGTGCATCCTGGGCTACAATCCTCAACTTGGCCCAAATATACTCTACTAATTTTGCCTCAGTTTCTTTCCTTAGGTTGACAAAGGGGAACTGCAGCTGAAAGCAGCTTATAAAGGGCAACAACTGTGACACCCTTCCAGAAACAATGCAACGTGGGCACCCAGTAAACATCATCCAGAACAGCCACTGAAACTGACTCAGCCCCACATTCACAGAACCTATGAATGAAACAGAAACCAGCCCCGGCTGCATCAGATGACCCCACTCACTCTCCCTCCACCTAGTTCCTATACACCACAAATCAGGTGAAAAGAGACACCACTGTTTCCCAGACAGATGTGAGTTCCTTGCAAATGGTAGGCAGGTGGGTAGATGAGACTGAATACATAGTAGATTTTTAAGAAAAGTCCTCATCAAATCCTTGGCACCAGGAGGCATATGATAAACTGCTATCTTAACCTTCAAACCATAATCTGATCTTCAGGCCATGGCTCAACATTTGGAGCTGTTTACAAAGGATCTTCATTGAAGAGAAACACATTCCCAGTCAAAACCCAGAAATACTGCATTCTGCCATGTAGTATAATGTTACCTGAGCATTAGAGACATCTATAAACTGTGTATGGCCATGATTATTCAGGGGTCCAAAAGATTTCATCCTTCTTATTTAAGAGAACTAACCTTGGACAATCTTTTTGTAAATTTTTTTACCCTTTTATACTTAAATAATTTTTAACAATAAATGGCACCTTAGACCCATAACTACTGATTAATAGGATTTGCTGAAACATTATTCCTAAACCAAGTTCTGCATCAGGAAAAATTCTTTCTGAAAAGGGTCAACATAATATAATTCATTGTTAGAAAATTCTTAGGACCCTTATAAACACACAATTGGGTTCTGGAGGCTTCGAGATTAGAGCTCTGATTACTTTGATTATGGTTCCAAGAATGGCACACAACTACCCCATAGCAGATATTCTTGTTTTTAATTAATCCTAGAACAGGAAACCAAATATGTTCCCCGAAATAGCACTCAAGAGTCTGGAGACCCACTGTTCATTTTAAAGACACAGATAAGTGTCCAAACTATTGATGCCCACTGTGTACTCTGTTGATGTTAATGTCATCTCTGCCTTGGTTCCCTCTTTTTTGTGTTGTTTTGAAGTTAGAAGTGGGTGAGTCACCTCCCACCCCAACTTGGGGGCTGTGTCCTTGTCTTCAAAGCAAGTTCTGCAAAGATATCTAGCAAATATTCTGTAACTCCGCAGGTTCTGCCAGAGGACGTGTCTAATACTCCATAGAATGCCCATGGCCACCCAGACCAGAAGTCATGGCACCAGGTCCCTGTACCCACACAATAGATCTTCTGCCTTTTCACTGCAGCAAAGTCAAACCCTAAGAGAAGGTAATTCACTGGTCCATTGTTCACACAGAAGTCCAGAAGACTGCAGTCAAGCCTTCGGTGCAAAATCACAGCCAACTCAAGTCCTCAGGGGAGAAAGGATATCTCAGAAATTGTGTGGCTGCTCTTCCCCCTCATCCCAAGCTAAGCCCCCACAGTCACCCACCACAGCTTCCACAGAAGGACTAGTCCTCAGCCTCTCTTCCCTCACTAGCTACAGCCCCTCTGCCTCACCCCCAGGGAATCTCTGCTGTCCATGGTTTCAAATATCCATGTCCAGGTTACTTTGTACTGGTCAAGAGGACAACACAACAAGAGGACATTTCAATTCTAAATATTTATGTACTCAGCTTAAATGCTCCCAGATTTATGAAATATACCTTGATTGCTCTGAGCAATATGATACCCTATAATACCATAATAGCTGGGAACTTTTACAGCCCTCTGATAGAACTGAACAGATCCTCTAAAGAAACTAGACAAAGATATAGGAGACTTAAATGGAACCCTAGAACAATTGAACTCAACAGACATATACAGAACACACCATCCCAAAGCTAAGGAATATACATTCTTCTCACCAGCCCATGGAACATACTCCAAAGTAGATCATATCCAATGACACAAATCAAACTTCAATAATATTAAAAGAAATGTAAAAATAAGAGCAATCCAATCCCAATCCTAGCAGAAGAAAAGGAACAACCAAACTTAAATCAGAGATTAATTAAATTGAAAACAAAAGAACCATTCAGAAAATTAATGAAACAAAAAGTTGGTTCTTTGAAAAGATAAATAAAATCAATAAACCTTTGACCAGGTTAACTAGAAACAGAAAGGTAAAATCTCTAATAACCTCAATCAGAAATGTAACAACAGATACCATAGAGATACAAGAAATTATCTCTGACTACAAGAAACTCTACACCCAGAAATTTGACAATGTGGAGGGAATGAACCAATACCTGTAATTATACCATCTTCCTAGACTTAACCAGGAAGAAATACATCTCTTAAACAGACCAGTGTCAAGCACTGAGATTGAAGAAACAATAAAAAAATCTTCCAAAAAAGCACTGGACCAGATGGCTTCACACCAGAATTCTATCAAACCTTCAGAGATGAGCTAGTACCAATACTGCAGAACCTACTTCAAAACACTGATAAGAAGTGAAACATCATCCTGATACCAAAACAAGGAAAGGACCCAACTATAAAGACCAATTTCACTCATGAATATTAATACAAAAATACTCAATAAAATCTAAGCCGATAGATTACAGCTACACATTAAAAAAATTATATATCACAATCAAGTAGGCTTCATCCCAGGGATGCAAGGCTGATTTAACATATACAAATCCATAAATGTATTCACCATGTCAATAGAAACAAAAACAAAGACCATATGATCCTCTCAATAGATGCAGAGAAAGCATTTGACAAAATTTCACATCCTTTTCTAACAATAACACTTAAGAATATAGGAACAGAGGGCATGTTTCTTAAACTTATTACAGCCATCTGTAACAAATCCACAGCTAATATCATACTGAATGGAGTAAAACTGAAATCTTTTCCACTTAAAACTGAAAACAGACAAGGTTTTCCACTATCACCACTACTATCCAACATAGTTTTGGAAGTTCTAGCCATTGCAATCAGGCAAGAGAAGGATATAAAGGTTATCCAAATGGGGGCAGAGGAGATCAAACTCTTGTTCTTTGCCAATGATATGGTATTATACTTAGAGACTCACCCACAAGACATCTAGAAGTGATCAAGAAATAATAAGACTTCCAGAGAAAGATGGAGGCCGAGTAACAGCTTCCTTGCAACTAGGCACGGTGAGACTGGGGAGAGAAGACTTCAAGCATCTCTGGCTGGTGGGATCTGCCCAAAAACATCCCTTTGAGGACACAGGGAGACAGTGTGAGGCTTCTGGACCCCATGAGGAAGGCAAAAGTAGTGGAAAACTGGCAAGTGGTTGCATGTGTTCATTCAGTCTAATCCTGCCAGCAGCTGTAAGTACAGCAGCAGTGAGATTGCAAACTGGAAAGGCCTTACCTGTGAGCTGTTTGGGTTTTTTTGGACTTGGCACTCAGTTGAACTACCTTGGGAAAACTTGGGCAAGAGTGTGGAGGTCTTTGAGTGTTGTCTAGGGCCCCAGACTAAGCTACTGAGCCAGATGGAGGTACCAGTATTTGGTTGTGGGCTGTGTGGAGCCATTTTGGGAGAACTGCTCCGGCCAGCTCCACCCTCAGGGTCGCAGAACAAGCATCGGGTGGAAGCGAGTAATCTAGGGACTGAGCAGCCTAAAGGTGGGGACTGAGACGCCTTGCAGCCTTAGCCTTCAGGGGCATAGAGTGAGACCAGTTTTGGCACACTGGGTAAGTGGATAGCCACTGAAGGAGTGGTCCCAGCGACAAGTGCTTTCCTGGGAAAGTTTCTGCTTAGCCCAGGTTAGCAATTTAAAGTACCTCCTAAGCGGGCTGAGGAGGATTTAGGCTCTCCATCCTGCAGGGTTTGAGAACTCATTAGAGGCCTCCAGTCTCCATTTTGTACAGCCGTATCAGCATTGTGATTAACATATCACACCCAAGAAGATGACCTGTTGCCCAGACAATATTCAGCAAGATACACATACCGCTTTGTTTTTGGTTTTGTTTTGTTTAGTGTTGTTTTGTTTTGGGTTTTCTTGTTTGTTTGTTTTTTGTTTTTAATTTCAACATTTTCCCTATAGATTTTTCTTTTCTTTTTTCTTTCTTTTATTTCTTCATTTTTCTAGTTTAAATATAATTTTCCATTGTTGCCTTTTTCAACAATTAGAACTTCACTTTTGCTAGTGTTTCTACCCCTATTATTTGGTTTTTCTCCCAATTTTATCCCATAAAGTTTTTGGTTTGCTTGTTTTGGTTGATTTATTGCATTTTTGTCTTTCCTCTCTGCTTGGTGGAGATGGGGTACTGTGTCCAAACAGGCTGACAAAGAGCTGCTGACCTAACCACCCAACCTGGAACCCCCAAAGGTTGTGGATTCTTAAGGTTGGGTCAAAGTACCCTACTGTACACCTATATTGCTCCTGCCCCCTCTTTCTGTGCCTCTCTTATTTTTGTCAATAGTCACTTCCACCCACCCCCTCTCCTTTCTCCTTTTTTTTTCTTTTTTTTTTTTTCTTTCCTTCTTTTTTCCCTTCTTGCTCTTCAATCTTCTCATCCTTCTGGTCCTGTACCAAAAGGTCTCATCAAAACCCTAGTGCAGAGGCACAGCAACTTAAAGAGCAGGAGGAGTGAAAGGAATATTAGGGCAAGGAAACAGATAAAAGAAATCACTCATGAGGAAGAATCAGCAGAAAACTCCTGGCATCATGAAAAACCAGTCCAGAGCAACCCCCCCAAGGGACTGTGAGGTAGCTACTGCAGAGTATTCCACCTATAAGGAAATGTTAGAAATGACAGAAAGAGAATTTAGAATACAGATGATGAAAACAATCAATGAAATGAAGGAAACAATGAAGGAAACTGGGGATAAAGTAGAAAATAACCAAAAGGAAATCCAAAAACAGAATCAATTAAGAGATGAATGATATGAAGAATATAAAAAGGATACAGCAGAGCTGAAGGAACTGAAGCAGTCAATTAGGGAACTTAAAGATGCAATAGAAAGTATCAACAGATTAGACCATGCAGAAGAAAGAATCTCAGAGGTAGAGGACAAAGCTCTTGAGATAACTCAGATAGTTAAAGAGGCAGAAAAGAAGAGAGAGAAAGCAGAATGTTCACTGACAGAATTATGGGACTCTATGAAGCATTCAAACATACGCGTTATAGGTATCCCAGAAGGGGAAGAAGAATGCCCCAGGGGAATGGAAGCCATACTAGAAAATATTATAAATGAAAATTTCCCAAATATCGCCAAAGATTCTGACACTCTCCTTTCAGAGGGATATCGGGCCCCAGGTCGCCTCCACTCTAACCAAGCTTCCCCAAGGCACATTATGACGAACGTGACGATAAAGTCAAGACAAAAGAAAAGATTCTTCAAGCTGCCAGGAGTAAGCACCAGTTGACCTACAGGGGCAAATCCATCAGGGTGACTGCAGACTTCTCTAATGAAAGTTGCCATGCAAGAAGACAATGATCATCTACCTTTAATCTACTTAAACAGAACAATCTCCCACTCAGAATTCTTTATCCTGCAAAGCTAAGGTTTAAAACTGACAGAGAAATCAAATCATTTACTGATATACAAACATTGAAGAAATTCTCCACAACAAGACCAGCTCTACAGAAAGGAAGTATGGAGCACTCTCAAAGAACTCAAGCTAGACCTCCCATTTGATCCATTACTGGGCATCTACCCAGAAGGAAAAAAATCCTTTCATCATAAGGACACTTGCACTAGGCTGTTTATTGCAGCTCAATTTACAATCGCCAAAATGTGGAAACAGCCTAAATGCCCACCAACCCAGGAATGGATTAACAAGCTGTGGTATATGTACACTATGGAATACTATTCAGCCATTAAAAAAATGGAGA
>CAUYRH010004737.1:0-19644 GCA_963574655.1 Perodicticus potto | reverse complement strand
TATTGTATTAATAATAATCAGGTAGGTTCTTGTTATTTTTACACAAAAAACCCGTAAACCATTGAATTTTCATCCTTAAAAATTGCTAAATAGGGCAGCACCTGTGGCTCAAAGGAATAGGGCGCTCGCCCCATATGCCAGCGGTGGCAAGTTCAAACCCAGCCCTGGCCAAAAACTGCAAACAACACAAAACAAAACAAATTGTTTCCTTACTGACTCACAGTACCTTTTCTTGGCCTTTGATGTGCTATGGTCCTGCTAGTGACTGTCCTGGCCTTCTCACCTCCTCTCCTAGGTATCTGCTACTCAAGACACACCAGCTGTCCCTGGACGCCTTCCTGGTGGCCTTGAGGCTCATGCAGGTGGAGGACGTGGACACGGACGAGGTCCAGTGCATCCTCGCTAACCTGATATACATGGTGCGTCCTCGCTGCAGCCATGCAGCTGCTTGCCGCAGGATTCAGTCTCGAATTTGAAGTTTTAATGTGGTGGTATTAAAATTGTCAAAAAGCCCTTTGCTTTTGTGAATTTATTTTCTGACAGAACTAATTTTATCCCAGGAAAGATCATTCAGAGGGCCTTATGAGGGAGATGCGTTGTGTGTTTATGTGTTTTCCGCCAGAGTGAACACTCAGTGTCCATGGGAGTTGATTCCAGGCCCCCCTGGGGTCCCAAAGTCCTCAGATGCTCAAGTCCCTGACGTAAAATGGTGCAGAGTTTGCGTAGAATCTGTGCACATCCTCCAACCGCAGCAATATCAAATATGGCATAAATGCTATGAAAATGGTTGTTATACTCTATTTAGAGAATGAGGCCTGAAAAAGTCATATGCAGTACAGATGCTTTTTTATTTTTTTGTAGCATTTTTGGTCTATGGTTGGTTGAGTGCATGGAAGTGAAACCCATGGATGTGGGGGGCCAACTGTATTTATTTTTATTTAATATAGTGTTCCCGATGACTTGAATTGCACTTCATTGGGGATCATGCCCATGCCAAGGGGCTAATTAAGTCATTCTCTGTCTTTGCTGTGATTCAGATTAGAAATGTAAACTAATTCCTCTTTTTTTCTTCCTCCAGGGTCACATTAAAGGTTACATTTCACATCAGCATCAGAAGCTGGTTGTCAGCAAGCAAAACCCATTCCCTCCACTGTCTACGGTGTGTTAATCACACACACATCCCCAAGGGTGACACAGTTGTCCTCGAGATTTTGTTCCTGCTAATGAAATCTGCCTTTTGCCTCCTCTGAAGCCAGGAGCTCTTGAGGAGCATTTCCAGGGACACCGAGGCTATGTTTCCCAGAAGTCTGAGTGTCTGAGGCCACTTCATTATTTATAAGGGATGTCAACTTCTTGAAGACATGGAATCCTCTTTTCAGAAACTGTAAATAGCCCTGCTGGTTCTAGAGTGTTTGTGGAATTTCTTTGAAGGATGCTTTGTGTAATGGCAGCTGCAGCTCACTTTTCCTAAGTGTTGTCCCTAAAGGCTATCTTTGTAATTTTCTGTAGCTCTTTCTATAAAAAAGGCATTCTGAATTTATTGGGTGGTATATTCTTCATTATATCTTCCAGGATACATCCATTTTTATATATTAAATTTGAACCTTTTATGTCATCAAAATGTTTGGTTAACTTAAAGCTTCTTTTCAAAGCAGAATTTGATTTAAATTTCCCATATTTTATAGCTTGCCTGTGTAGATGCTTCTCCACTTACAAGGGTCATGCCCCAGGAAACCCCCTGTATTTTGAAAATAGCATAAGTCAAAAATGCATTTATGCACCTGCCCCACTGCACATTGCTGCCTAGCCTGGCCTCTCAGCGCTGTCTTCAGGACACTTGGTCAGCATGGGGACAGAGTTAGCCACCCAGAGAAGCACCAGGCATCCCATGCCCACTCAGTGACCACCAAATGAACCAGGAGCTGGTCTCCTGCATAACTGTGGCCTTGACTGCCACACTGTTGTAAAGTCTGTGTGGTCAGCTCAGGTTATGTAGCAAAGTGCCACCAGATGGGCAGCCTAAAGAACAAATTTCTTGGCTCGGTGCCTGTAGCTCAAGCGGCTAAGGCACCAGCCACATACACTGGAGCTGGCTGGTTCGAATCCAGCCTGGGCCCGTGAAGCAACAGTGACAACTACAATCAAAAAATAGCCGGACGTTGTGGCGGGTGCCTGTATCCCACCTACTTGGGAGGCTAAGGCAAGAGAAGTGCTTAAGCCCAAGAGTTTGAGGTTGCTGTGAGCTGTGACACCACAGCAGTCTACCCAGGGTGACAGCTTCAGACTCTGTCTCAAAAAAAAAGAACAAATTTCTTTCCTCCTGTTGCAGGGGCTGGAGGTCTTACTGAGGCAGGTTCCTGTGTGGTGGGTTCTCCACGGGCTGCTGTGGCTACAGACCCTCGTTGTCTTCTCTGCTGAGAGAGCCAGTCTCTCCCTCTCCTTGTGAGGCCAAAGCCCTATCAGGTCAGGACCGCAGCCTACGACCACACACAGCCTGTCTTCAGACGCAGTCACATCGGGATTAGGTCTCATGGGGGTGGGAACCTGCAGCCTTCAGGACCCGTAGTGCAACCTTCTCCACATGTGGCCTTAAAGCCTGGTTTCCTGCCCTGAATCCGAGCTTGCTCAGGTCTCTTGAGCTCCACCACTTCTCAGCTTCTTCAGAGTGTTTCCAGGTGTATCTACAAAGATTTACTAAAGAAGAAAAACTATTTTAGTTCATCTTTGCAAGGTTGTTGAGTCTGAAAGCTGCTTGTCCCCTTTGCACAAAGACAGGCTCTTCTAGAAAGTGCAACGTCCCTCCTACTCCACAGGAGCCACATGGCTCAAGACTCCCTGTGGGTCCTTCGCCCTGTTCCTCCTGCCATGGGACAGGCCCTCCCAGGGCTTTGAGGCACAAAGCAGCAGCACCTTGGTTTGCTCTAAATCTGCAGTGTGGCCAGGGTTCAGTGGGCAGGTTGTGGTGCCTTTGGGGGCTGTCTGGGTGCTGGTTGATCCACTTATTTGCAATAGGGTCTCAAGTGATGCTGGGCTGGAGTGCAGTGGTGTCATCACAGCTCACTGCAGCCTTAAATCCCAGGCTTAGGCTGTCCTCCTGCCTCCGCCTCCTGGAGTGGCCGCACTGGCACCCCTGTGGATCTTGGCAGTCCATCTTCTGTTCTGTGTGAGCTGCTCCTCAAACACACCTTTGGTTCATGTTTGCTTTCCTCCTGTAACTGGGGCCTGTGTGCTCAGACCTTGTCCTTGAGTCAACTGACACCAGGGTCAGCACAGTCACAAAGTCCAGCCAGGAAGGGCACCTGAGACCACTGGCCTGCCAGCTGGCAGGTCCCCACAAATGACAGGCTATACTTGGAGGGATCAGCTGCGTGATCCCCACCCCCACTTCCACCAAGTGTCACCATTGGCTCCAGGGACTCTCGAGCCTGCCCTCCATTCTGAGGCCCCTTATAGGTGTGGGACCCGGTAGGTCTGCGCTCACTGGAGAGGTGGGGCGGGGACACGGGTGGGTGAGCCTCCCTCCTGCCATGTCTGGCCATACTGGTCTCTTGTCCACTCAGGCTCTGCCACTCCACCCCTGTGCAGGGATGACCCAGGTCCTGCTCCCGCCTATTATTCAAGGCCTCCCTGCACCCCTCAGCCCTGCACAGTGGGTCTCCCCACAGCATTGAGCACCACAGAGTGGCCCAGGCATTTTGTAAGAACAAAGTGCGACTCTGACCCCCAGAACGGTGCTTGGCATCGTGAGTGATGCATGTTCTGAGGGCTACATGGACATCTCCCATCACAACCTGCCAGTCACATGCCCTCCCTGTGAGGAGTCACCACGGGAGTCCTTCCTCCGTCCCCTTGCATCTATCTGTCTCCCGGCCACACTCCACACAGCCCCCACTTGCAGGTGGGCTCACACCTGCTAGGGGCTGTCTGATGAGAGCCCCACCTTAGAGTCACTGAGGCAGGTTCACAGCTGGCTTAGGCCCTTGCAGACCTCACCAGGCTTTCCTCAGTATGGGTTCACTTCACTGTCCCCTGCGCTTAACCCTGTGCCAGGACACAGGCTGCCCACTTGACCCATTAGGGTGACACAATGGGAGAGGTTGTGTCCACAGGCTGTGTCTTCACAAAGTCAGCTAAGGAGTCACTTCTGGGCCAATACAGAGCCCTTGTGAGTATTTTCTCCAGGACTCGACACCAAGACCTGGGACTGGCAGTGACCCCCAGTGGGGACAGCAGTCCTGCTACCCAGGG
This sequence comes from Perodicticus potto, assembly GCA_963574655.1. NCBI lineage: Eukaryota > Metazoa > Chordata > Mammalia > Primates > Lorisidae > Perodicticus > Perodicticus potto. The sequence continues at coordinate 15,396 of CAUYRH010004737.1, read as the reverse complement.
ACTTGCCCCAACCTGCTAGAACAGCTCCTGGTAGGGGAGTGGGCTCAGGGTCTGCCACCCCCGGCCTGGCTGGAGCATCTCATTACTTATTTCCTATGTTCACAGACAGGAATCCCATGTTCTGGGTCATCGGCCGCTCAAGCGTCCTGCTGGGGCCAATCCTTGCCCCCTGCTCCTCCCCACAGAGAAGCCCTCAGGAGCTGCAATGTCACGGGGTGTGGGGCAGCAGTGGGAGGAGATGGGCTTCATGGTGTTATTGTGGCACCCCCTGCCTTCAGGGTCACCTTCCATACAGTAGACCCTCCACACTCATGCATTGTGAGGGGGCCCCCACCCAAGCCAACCACCTGGGCCTCAGAGCCAAGGTCTCAGCTTGGCTCTGAGACCTTGCTGGATGATCCACTTATTTATTTATTTACTTATTTATTTATTTATTTTGGTGTGTAAAAGTTTTCTTTTATTATGGCAGTAGGAAAAATTAATAAATTTTTATTCAAGGAATTTCACATGTGATTCTCCTTCTGCTGTCCATCTCAATGGCTGGAGTCACTAAAGATCTTCAGGACAGCCCTTTTTAATGAATGATCCTCAATCCACAGTTGTCCTCTTCTTAGCCCAAAAGTTGCTTGCCATTCTTTTTATTTTCACTTCTTTGATGGAAACTTAAAATTCCCCACTTTTTAGAGTAGATCCATCTGCCTGGTTCTCAGTTTGACACCTTCTTAGAAATATGAATGAATTCAAATCATACTGGTTCCTAAAGCCATCACACTCAAGAATAGTACAGATTAGTGGATTATGACAACACCTAAGGTAAAAACAAATTAATTAGGTCTTTCATACTTTTATCAACTGTCTTGTAGTTCTTTCCCACAGACCTAACAAATAGTCCTGCGAATAAATCAAAACCACAATGTTACTTTATGAGGCGTTTCCAACGATGCGTGGCTACACAAAAAGCCCCATCGGGATAGACCTCAGTCTGGATGATCCACTTGTTTGCAACAGGGTCTCGAGTGATGCTGGGCTGGAGTGCAGTGGTATCATCACAGCTCACTGCAGCCTTAAGTCCCGGGCTCAGGGTCCTCCTGCCTCCACCTCCTGGAGCCCTGGCCAGTGGAGCCCAGACCTGCCTGCCCCATGGTGTCCCTCACTCTCTGCAGGGCCTGGACTCTGGCAGGGGTCTCTCCCACCCTCCTCTCCTCAGGCCTGAGTTTCCTTTCTGCTGCCAAAGGGTGTTCAGCACTGAGCGTTCTCCCAGTGGGCAACGCTGAGGGCAGAGGCCTCAGGGGCAGCATTCCCTGTGATGCTCCCCAGGGTCTAGAGACAGGTCCAGCCCTGGTTTGTCCTAGAGATTGCATCTGCCCAGAAAGTCCCCCCACAAACCCTGGCACAGTGTTCCCAAACACCTCCCATGCCCACCAGACCGTTTCTGGGAAGTTGGATGCTGTTCACATTGATCTTTCCCGACCTGGAAACATCTCCTGTTTACAAAAGCTCTGTCCTGTTCCACATTTTAGGGAAGTTTTTGTACTAGAACTTTTAAACTTTGCTTAGAAAAGGTAGAAAAAATGCAAAGAGAAGTTGGGAACACATGGGAGGCCATGTCAGGGGTGACCTTTTCCACTTACTGAAGGTCCATTTGGTTTTCATGACTACTTACCTGGAAAGCCCAGGGACGTCGGTGACTTGTGTCAGGCAAGAACTTGGCCCTTTTGTGTAAGAGGACGGAGGAGCCCCACAGCCCCTCCAGCCACCGGCATGGTGCAGTCACCCAAGGAGGTCTGGAATCTCCTGGCCAGCACTCCCACTCCTAGAGTGATCTCAGGGCCTGGGCCATGGCTGGATACAGGTCTGCATCCAAAGGTCCTAATCTCAGCCAGGGTTGACACCCACTGTCTGGGGGGCACTCACCAAGCGGACGAAGCCTGCACACCCTCACCATGCAAGGTCCACTGGGGGTGAACCTGGCACCAGTGCTGCTGAAGGGCACCCAGCTGCTCAGGTCAACTGCAGACATCCTTGCTGGCATAGTGTCTGCACCTCTCCCTGCCAGGGAGCCCACACTGCACAGGAGGCCCTGGGAAGAGCATTTCCCAGAGACAAGCACAAGACCCAGGCCAGGGAGAGGCCCTGGGCCCCCCAGCACCTGCACAGGATTGTGTGCTCAAGAACCCTGACACTGCCCTCAGGGTACTGGGCACGGCTGGTGGGGACAGGAGGTCAGGAGATGGGCTGGCGCAGAGCAGTGGCACCATCCTACAGCCATGGCTACCATCCCACAGATAGTAAGATTCTCTGGGGTACTTCCCAGCCTGGGAGTGGGAATTTGGGAAACGGATGCCCCCCTGGCCAGGAGCAGCCAGGATAAGATGGGCAGGGGAACAAGAGATCTCAGAGAAATGACACTGTACTGTAGCCATCAGGGGCACTTTAATGGGGAGTACGAGTCAACTCAGGAGGCTGGGAGGTGGTCACCAGCCGGGGTGGGCCCTGGGTTTTCATCGACCTGTTAATCCATTTGAGGAAGGTGGTGACCTTGGTGTAGATGCCATACTTGCCCTTCCTGGCACACCCTTCTCCCCAGCTGACAATGCCCGTCACAAAGTAGGTGTTCTTGAAGCGGGTGACGTGGGGGCCCCCACTGTCCCCCTGGCAGGCATCCTCAGGCCTGGCATCGTAGCCAGCACAGAACATGTTCTGGGTGATGGTAAAGCTGCTAGACAGCTTGCAAGTGTTACGGTCCACGTAGGGCACCTCCAGCATCTTGAGCGTGGGAGACGAGCGGCCCATCTCATGAGTGTACCCAAACCCACTCACAATGCCTGTCTTCTGTGTCATCAGTGTGGACTCAGCCCAGTCCTTCTCGGGCAGGCAGGCGGGGGCCACATTCATGCGGAAGGTGATGGGTGTCTTCAGCCTGAGGACAGCGATGTCATAGTCGTAGGTCTCCTTCACAAACCTGTTGTGCTTCACCACCAGCTCCACCTCGTGCACCATCTCGTTGCCCTCCTCCTTCTCTGTGTTACGGTCCCCTGCAGTGGGACAGCAAGGCCACACTCAGCACTGTCTGGCTGTGCACATGCCCGCTGAGTGCTTTGCAAAGAAGCTATTTTTTTTTTCAAATTAAAAAGTGCATTTGATCTCAATGAATCCCCTAACCAAAAAAAAAAAATGCATTTGGATATAAAGTCACTTTTGAAAAATACGGGAAAATGCAAAGAAGTAAATAAATAAAAATGACTTTCACTCTCACCCCCAGGGCCCTTAGATTCATGTATGTGCATACCTCTTATTTTTTTTCAACAGACACAATCTCTGCCTTGGGGTGTGTGCTGGACACCGTCCTAGAACCTGGGCTAATGGCCTCATGCTGCAGGCCCATGCTGTCTTCTGGGGTTGCGACCAGCCCATGGGCACCTGAGCACCTGGCGAGCACTGTACTGTGATGGGCAACGGCAGACTTAGGCCAGAAAAGAAGGCAGAGTATCTCACTGCTGCCTTTTAAGTTGATCACACTTGACCACTTGATAATATTTTGAATGCATCAGATTAAACAAGATGTTATTGAAATTGACTTCACTTGGCTGGGTGCCGTGGCTCACACCTGTAATCCAGTACTCTGGGAGGCCAAGGCTCGTGCTTGAGCTCAAGAGTTGGAGACTAGCCTGAGCAAGAGTGAGGCCCCATCTCTGCTAAAAATAGAAAAACTGAGGCAAGAGGATTGCTTGAGCCCAGGAATGTGAGGTTGCTATAAGTTATGCCATGGTACTCTACCGAGGGCAACAAAGTGAGACTCTAATAAAAACAAATTAAAATTAAAAAAAGAAATTAACTTCACCTGGTTTTTTATGTGTTTTATTTAAGACACAGGGTCTCTGTCACTGGGCTGGAGTGCAGCCCCCAGCTCCTGGGTCCAAGTGGTAACCCCACGTGGACCTCTTAAAGCATTGATTGGGGTAATAGGTATGAACCGCCATGCCCAGTCTTTACCTGTTTTTTATATTTTAAAATGTATAATAGAAAATTTAATATAACAAAAAATTGCAAATTGCAGGTGTGGTTGGTATGTATGTTCACACAATGTGCTGGATTGTCCCGGGACAGCTCTACAGGTCTAGAGGAGAAAGACAGATGTTTGCAAAAGGACCCCACAAGTAAAAACTAGGGGGACACGTGGTGCTCAGTGTGGGAGAGTGTGAGGAGGAGCCGGCCCTGCTTCCTCATCTTCTCCCTCTGTGAATCGGACCCCAACCCCCAAGTATGACTTCAGCTCTCCCCCAGCTCCAGGGGTCTCTGAGGCGTCACTCACCCACCCTCACGGTGAACCTCTTAGCCTGGTGCAGGCAGTGGGCGGCGGTGAGCACATGGAACTTGCTGAGGATGGTGCCTCCACAGAACCCTTCGTTCTCCTCATTGACGAGCAGGGCCTGGGGTAGGACACGCTGGAGTAGGTCTTTTCCCAAGGAGAGTCGGCCCTCGCCCAGGGAGCACCACCCAGGCCTCGGCCTGCCGGCTACCTGCTCCCCACTGCCACCTTCTGCAGGCTCAGGGCACCCCCCGTCAAGGCTGCCCCACCCTGGCCCTGCACCTGCTGTGCCAGCCTCCCACCCAGGCTCCAGCTGCCCTCCTGGTCCCGCCCTGGCCCACCTCACTCGGCCACCACCCTCCTGTCATCATTGAGGACCTACTAACTGCCAGGTGTTGCCACTCGAGCAGGCCCTTCTACTTGTCTCTCTCTGCACCTGGATACAAACCCGCTTTGACAGGGATTCAGTTTTGCTTCTTCCAAATCTGTCACAGTGCTAACTACACACAGAATGCACAGTGGAACCTCCACAGCTGACTTCTCCCTACACTGACCACATCCTTAAGGTGACTTGATTTTCACAGACCAGATATGCACCCCATGTACGCATCATTACAGTAGGCCTAGTTCCTTATGGTGACCACCTCTGCATGCTGATCAGCTTGTGACAGTCCCTTTGGATGGGCCACCTATAGTCTACCAAATTTCAAGCGCTTTTGGAAAAATGATCACTGGGGTGACAGCCTGCATTGTCTGTATGGCTACAACTTGCTCCCCAGACAGACCAGTGCCAGTCTTTGGGGAAACACCTGCCTGCACAGTGTGGCTTTCTGGGGACAAGCATGGGCTGTCAATAAAGCCTCTCCCCTCAGTGTGTGGACACCACCTTCCAGGAAATTCCCTTGGAGCTCCACGGCGACTCCTGAAAGGGGTTTCTTCCCGGCAGGACTGTCACAGGAGAGGAGCACCGATGGACACGTGAGATGCGCCACGTAGCTTCCCAGAGGACGGGGCCTGCAAATTTGTAGCCTGAGGTCTTGGTGGCCTCCTTTCTCTAAAGGGGATTTCCGTCCTCTAAGGGACAGGTGTTGGCTGGTGTGTGGGTAGCTCAGGGCAACAACAGAGTCCTAAAAGGATTCCTGGCAACACTTGTGACTAGGGAAACAGCAAAGCTTCTGCTCTTGAACAGCATATCAATTCCTCGTCCCACCTGAGTGATGAGTAAGGGAAGGTCAGTTTCTCAGGCTGGACTCCAGCTATTCTTCCTAAAATAAGGATGATGCGGTGGGCCATGACTGAGCAGGTAAATAGGAGTTACATCCTGCAGTGGGTACGAGGGGCCCTCTAAGAGCCAGGTGCCTGCCCTGGAAAAGCCTCTGTCAGGGCTCCAGGTCCTGACACCTCAGCCCCTTGGCAGCTTGTGCTGGGGAACCCGGGAGCTCTCACCAGTGCCACGCTCTTGCCCCTAATGGCACAGCCCCACAGGGTGTGATGATTTGGGCCCCAGCTCTCTTTCTAGGTGCAGACTCCACATGTCAGAGGAGCAGTTCCGTGGCCGCACACCTTACACAGCCCCCAGCTCCGTGGCTACTGGCCCTACGCACAGTGCCCAGCTTGGTGCCTGGCACACAGGAGGCTCAGCAGACACATGCTGTGTGTGAGAAATAACGGCCACGTTGCTGCAGTGGGTGCCCCCTTGGCTCCTTCACAAGGTAGATGCACACCTGCTGTGGGGCTTGTAGGCGGAGGCAGGGACTACTGAGGACATTTGTGAAAGTCGTTTCTGGCTCTGGGAGTTTTGCCTGTTGGATGGGCCACGCTGGCCTTGGACATTGAGAATTTCCAGTCCCAGCAAGGACAGCCAGGTAGTACAGGGTACCCCATTAAACTTGGGCTGGGTAAGCAGCAAATAATGTTTAATATGTCTTATGCAATACTTGGGACATACTTCCATTAAAAATTATTCATTGATTCTGTAAAATTCAAATTGAACTGAAAGTCTTGTGTTTTTATGTGTTAAATCTGGCAATGATCATCCAAATCAATGAGTAATTTTTACCTTTGAAAATAAATACATATACTTTTCTAAGGTACTGTCACCCTCATGATTTACATGTTTTGGTAAAAAAAAAATTACCACATTAGAAGTGAAAAAAGGGCAGTAAATCTTTGTGCCCACAGTCAGAAGAGCAGACAGGGGCCCTCGCCCACCTGGGGGCTGCTGACATGCTCCTGCGTGGGCGAGGGGTCTGACCGTGGGTTTCAACCCTATTTCTCTCTGGGTAAAGTGAGGTTTGGGGACACTCCAGGGTGCGGGCTACACCTTTTCCTTCCCTTCTGCCCATCACAGAACAGGGCACTCCTGGTGTCCTAGTGAGCCGAGTCTGGGCAGTGGGATGAGGGTGGAGAGTCCTAGGCTCTGGTCCCTTCCTTGTCACAGGCTATGTCCACGTTGGAGCCCACAGCCTCTGAGGGCCACCCTGAGGAGGGGACAGGTGTGCTCTTTGGCAGAGACCCTCCATCCTAACGCAGAACTGTTGAATCCCCAGAGGCCCAGGGGCCGCCTCCTAGCAGAACCAGCTGGGTCTGGTCCCTTGTCCAGCCAGGCCAGAGGGGCCAACACCCAGTTACCTGCCAGGGACACTCCCCTTCCTTGCAGTCCCGGCCACCCACGATCCGGACAAGGTCGCTGCCATCCTCCTCGGGGTACGTCTCGTTGAGGTCCAGCAGGTTGGAGGGGTCCTGAGTGGGGACCAGGTCCTGGTCGTACTGCCCCAGCACTGTGGTTTTAGGGAGCTCCTCGCTGCCAGAGATGGCCTGAGACTCTGACCTCTTCCTGCGTCCCAGAGTCAGCTTCCCGCAGGGGAAGAGCTCTGGAAGAGAAGGGTAGGCTAGGGCTTTAGCAAAGCCAAGAGCTCCCATGCTCCAGACAGCTCATCAGGGGACGGTGCAACAGGGGCTGGCCCCAGGTGAACGCAGTTGTCCGTGTGTTGACTGTACCTCAAGTAACAACCTGTGAACATGGGACCCTGTCGGCATGTAGGAGTGCTGGGGCCATGCACGGAGGCCTGCAGCTTGCCTGGAAATGCACCAGGAAGTCAGGACAGGCAGGGCCAGCGCCTGTAAGTGAGGCACACACAGGACCCAGCAGTGGGAGCAGCAGTGGCTGTGGGAGCTCCTGTGAAGTTCTTTTAATTTTGCTGCATGTTTAAAAAATTTCTGTAATAAAATGTTGAAGAAACAGGCAGAAGGAACAATATAAGCAAAAAACCTGAGGTATAAGAGGGAGCCGAGTGCCGTGCGTGGTAGTGTCTGAGGGAGCACAGGGTGGGCATGAGGGAGTTTCCTCTGTGCCATCGCCAGCGAGGGAGGGCGAAGGTGGGAGAAGAGAAGACAGGTCACAGTGGCCACCTGTGTCATGTGCTGAGACCCAATAAGCACAGCTTGGTTTTCTATCTGCTGTGCTCTCGGGGTCCAAAGCAGCCCCTGCCTTGGGGTGGACGTCAGTGAGTTTTTAGCTGGTGAGAAAGGGCCTTCTGCCTGCCCCTGTAAGCTCCATGAGAACAGTTGTAATCACCACCTCCAATGCTATGAATGGGTCATCTGTGATTTAGGACAGAACCTTCCAAACTATGAAGCAATTTATCTGATTTTATTTTCAAACATCAAACTTGATTTTAAATTGATTTCTGATTATTCCTGGAATTAAAAATACTTACATGTATGTCAGAAAATGACAGCAGGTAAAATATTTTTGAACCAGCTCAAGCGGAGACGCCATTGCCAATGAGGCCATGAGCCACACTGTCCTTCACTGGCCGAATGATTCCATGTCACGTGACCGAAGCAATACTTGAAGGACATATTTGGAACCAACTTTTTCCTGGTTATTTATCTCTTAAAATAGGTAGTTTTCAACCAGAAGAACATGAGGGTGTAGTGACAGAACCACTCAGGAGTGCTGAGTCCCTGAAGGGATGGTTGTCACAGCTGCCTGGCAGGAAACCAGTGCACGCTGATGCTGATGGTCACCTGTGGCTCCTAACGGGGCTGGGGACCCTGCATTCCAAACACACCCTTGGGTGGCGCCAAGCCTGGCGAGTTGGGGTCTCTGAGACGCAGAGTAAGTGACATGTAGGGACTGGTCCAGAGACTGACCCAGAGACTGACCTGTGCTCGCCAGTGTGTGAGGAGCCCACCTCAGTCCCCATTTAGCCCTTATGGCGTCCATGGCAGGGAGTCTGTCTCCCTGGTCCACACTCTGGGAGCCTGTTCTCACACTCACCAAGTAGAAGAATGAATTCAGTTGACAGAGGGCCCAGAAAGGAGGTCCATTCTGGGGGTGCTCTGGCTCCCCTGGAGGAGCCCCCCTGGGCCCTGCTCCTTCTGGTGGCAGCAAGATACCTGTGCTGCCCCTGGGTGGGTGGTCACCCATCACCACACACTGTCAGGGTCCTCACCGAGGCCCCTCCCCCAGGGGGTCAGGTAATAGTATTGGCCTATTTTTTCAGACAAGGAAACTGAGGTTAACAGCACATGTGGCTCACAGAAACAACGGTCTGTTTCCAGACCTCGTGTTTGAACAACCTGAGCCCAGGGCACCAGAGCTCCACTTCTCCTGGAGCTGCCACCTCTGAGGCCTGCCCAGAGGTGCCGACATGCTCCCTTGGGCTAGTCTCTGTGGCCTGGGGCATGTGGCGAGCGGCCCGATGAGCCTCCTACCTGTAGAGATGCAGGACTTGCCATTGTCACCCAGGGTGTACCCGCTGGCACAGGAGCACACCACCTCATTCTGCTCCTCTCGACAGAACTGGTCACAGTCCCCATTGTCCAGGCTGCAGAGCTTCCGTGTGACTGTAAGACATGAACGCTGGCTCATAAGACAGGTCAGGGAAACCCAGGCTGCAGCCGGCCAGAGGGTGCCAGCTCCGTCCATTCCCTGGTCAGCCATAGAACAGGCACTGGGTTGAAGCAGAGGGCCAAGTGTGTGCAGATACACGGGAGGGGGCAGGAGGGAGGTGGCCACATCCCCCAGGCTCGGGCTCCTCGGGCACTGAGAGTAATGTCCCACTCGGGAGAGTGGACACTGGGGCAGAGCCTGGGGCCCTGCTTGGTCCAGGCAGATGAGAGGGACAGTTGTGGATGTAAGCAAGTGGTCTGGAGTCAGGCCAGTCCAAGGTCCAAGTTTGGACCTGCCCATAGGTCCTGCAGCCTGGGCTGAGCGTGTCCCCCAGGCAGCAAGCAGCCCTGGCCTGAAGAAGGCTGAGGCTGTCCGACCCGCTTCCTATATAGAATCCAGACACACCTAAGTTACTGTAAAAGTAATTTCAGTGCAAAGACCGACACTGACAGGATCTTAGAAACATCCACAATAGCCGGGGGTCTACTTGATATTACGCCTGGTAAGTTAGCTGAACGGTGCAGAGGAAAGGCAACTCTGAATTTTTAATGAAATGATACGTGACTGACATTCTTACCAGGAAAAATTCAAAAGAATTCCTAGCTAAGAACAGTGCCTAAAGATTATAAAATCAGTAATTTAAAAGAAATACATATTTTTCTCTTTAGGGAAAACTGATGTAATAGCCTAATTTTTATTAAAAATTAGTATTAGAGATTTAGTGAAAACTCTCAGTATGTTTTTCATGTGGAATTACTTAAATGTGTCCTATTTTTTTTTTTTTTTTGAGACAGAGCCTCAAGCCATCGCCTGGGTAGAGTGCTGTGGCGTCACAGCTCACAGCTACCTCCGACTCCTAGGCTGAAGCGATTCTCCTGCCTCTACCTCCCAAGTAGCTGGGACCACAGGCGCCCGCCACAATGCCTGGCTATTTTTTAGTTGCAGCCGTCGTTGTTTGAGGGGCCTGGGCTGGATTCAAACCTGCCAGTTCAGGTATATGTGGCTGGCGCCTTAGCCTCTTGAGCCACAGGCGCTGAGCCATTGTGTCTGATTTTTATAAGGGCACAATCTCAGTGTTCCTCCCTGACACTTGCAGGATCCAGGCAGGTGAGTACCAAGGACATGCCTCCCCAGGGAGAGTCAGCTCCTGTCTGCACAGTACTGGGTTGGACATTTCGTGAGTGCCCACAGGCCTCAGAGGAACAGAGAATGTCTGTCTCGTCACGCTCACACCGACAAGTGGGGCAGTGGAACATTGTGCAGACTCTGAAGTCAGACACGACTTAGGGTTGTTTCCTTGGGCTTTGAGCGTCTCCTTCTTTCCCACCGACTGCTCCTGGAGGCGTGCAAGCTGAGGAACCTACACAGTTCACAGTTCTTGCCCTCGAACCCTTCCAAGCAGGTACAGGTGTACAGGCCCAGGCCATCTTTGCACGCGCCCTGGTTCTGACAAGGGCTGCTCTCACACTGGTCGCCATCTGCAAAGAAGGGTTTGGAAACCAGTCACTGTGCTGTGTTAACCTCGGCACACACTTTTCAGGTAACTTGAGATTCTTCCTGTTTCTCTGTAAATAGTTCTTCCTATCTGGCCTTGGGCTGGTGACCACAGGGCACCAGCTGGAAGGACAGAGGACAGGTGAGTTCTGGACACTCGCTTCTGGGCTGGGCCTTCACAGGAGAGGATGTTGGGGTTCCTCTTCCCAAATTATCTGGGGGCAGAATGAGAATGCAAAGACTACTGTCCGTCACTAGCACGGGGCTTCTTAGACAGGTCCAGCTGTCATTCTGAGAAATTTGAAATACTATTACTATTACTAACACTATTATCATGACTGATACCATTTCAGATGCTATAACCATTAAATCTTTACCTTCACGGGAAATCCAATTTTTCAGATTCTATTTTTTGTCTCTACCAAATACACTTGTATTTTAAAAAATAATCATGGAATTTGGTATGCTCAAATAAGGATGAACTGACTAAAATCTGTATTTAAGTAAATAACAAAACTAGAATTAGTATAAAATTTCAGTAAAACCTATTTTACAGTAACAGTTATGGAAACACCATGAGGAGAAAAGCCTTAAATGAATAAGATTAAAATAAGAGCAGAAAGGAAGTACAGGAAGTATTTTCAAAATCCAAACATCTTAATGAACCCCTCTCACTTAAAACAGAAAGAAATCTTACCTTTGTATTTATTCCAGAACTCATCCTAAAAGAAAAAAATTAAAAATGCACTAGTAAAAACAGAGATAATTTATATGAATAACAACCATAATCCAGTGACCCAACCTAAACAGGATATTTTCCCAGAGGTCACCATTAGGAGAGATTGTTCTAGAACCATTTACTCTGGGGTGGGTGGGAAGCTATTCAGATCTGTACCTGTGAAGATGTGGCTATAATCATCTCAGTTCAACACGCTTGTTGAATATTGAATATTTATTTTCAAGTAATCACCTAGAAATAGATTGTACCAAGAATGGTTTGCTGTCTGGTACTCTTTAGCTGATCAATGATTAGTTTTTAGTTAATATACCTAGGCTAAAAATTCCTGAAATGATTGCTTGCTTGTCATTAATCATTATGTTAGTTGAAAAAATGTTAATTGCTAATTAGCTTAAAACAGGCTATGGAGAGTCAATATTACATGAAAAAATATTCATAGTCTTAACTTGTTTCATTGTCTGTAGCTGAGTAGTGCCCTGCCCCAATTCACACACCCTGGAACCTCAGAATGTGACTTTAATTGTTTATGGGGTCTTTGTCAGTAAGGTGAGGATCCAGATAAGATCACACTGGATTGGGGTGGGTCTTAAATCAGCGAGAATGCTCTTATAGAATCAGAAAGATCCGCAGGGAGCCACACAGTTATTCTTATATTCTGGACAAGTATCTTTTCTGACCACAATGGAATTAAACTACAAATAAGCAACAGAAAAATAACTAGAAAACTCCAAGAACTCTACTATTTACAAATAATCCATAGGTCAAAGAGAAGGTCTTAAGTAAGAAAATATTTTGAGCTAAATAAAAATCAATATACAACATAACAAAACAGGCTGGAAAAAAACATATATAAAAATCATCAACAAAATATTAGCAAACTGAATACAGCAGTGTATAAATAAAGAATAATACACCATGCCCAAGTAAGTTTATCTGGGGCACCAAAGGCTGGATTCAGCATTTGAAAATCAATAATGTAATCTGCCATATTAGCAGTGTAAAGAAAAAAGTCCGCACAATCCTGTCAACTGATGTAGAAAAATAATTGGACAAAATTTAATATCCATCCATTCATGATTCTTTTATTTTTTATTTATTTATTTATTTTTTATTTTTGCAATTTTTGGCTGGGGCCAGGTTTGAACCTGCCACTTCTGGTATATGCGGCCGGCGCCCTACTTCTTTGAGCCACAGGTGCCTCCCCATTCACGATTCTTTAAAAAAACCTATCAGCAGAGTATAAATAGAAGGGAACTTATTAAATGTGATAAAGTCCATCTACAAAGAACTTACAGCCATTATCAAACTTCGTGATAGAAACTGAATACTTTGTCCCTGACACTGTGCACAAGGCAATTTTCTAAATATAAGTGTCAATTACTAGGCTTTCCATCACATCAGTGGCTGCTACGTTCTTCTTTTTGTCTTTAGGTTTCAACTCAGGAAACAGAAACAACGTCCTTGATGTTCTGGGGTCTGTGAGAGCGTGGTGTCTTAGCCGATGCTCATGCTCCAGTAGGTGCTGGGGAAGCCCACACATGTAGCTTTTTATCTATGAACACGGCCTCATCACCATCGGAGGCCTGGGGCCATTTTTAAAACTGCTGCTACTACTGCCGCGGACTTGTTCAGCTCAGTAGGCATGGAATGCTTCTTCCATGACAAACAGCTCAAAGTTCTTAGTGAGACTATACCGAGAGTGGTCTGTTTGGCCAAAGAACTCATTACCTGCAGGTGATAAACGTGGGGTTGATGTAAGTCATTTGCAGGAACTCTTTGAATAAAGTATATCAAGGAGGTTGGCTGAGGTAAATGATTTTTAAAACCTTTTGTTACGTGGCTGGGGGCAGGGGTTCATGCCTATAAATCTCAGGCCAAAGCAGGAGGATCACTTGGAATTTGAAACCAGGAGTTTGAGACCAGCCTGAATAATATAGCAAGACCTCCATCTCTACCCCTCAAAAGGAAAACTTTTCATAACTGGGCATGGCAGTGCACAGCTGCAGTCTTAGGTGCTTGGGAGGCAGAGGTGGGAGGATCATTTGGGTCCAGGAGTTCAAGGTTACCATGAGGTACAAGTGTATCACTGCAATCTAGTATGAGTGACAGAGCATGATCCTACATCCAAAACACTATCTTTTGTTACACATTAAGAAAGAAAAATTCTGAGTTTCTTCAGTTCTAGAAGCTTTATACCTAAGATGTTAGCTCTTCTACTCTGCTGATTCTCCAGAAGGTGGGAGGGGCTGAAGCCAATGTCATCATCGTCATTGGCTGAGGCCAATGTCATGGCCTTCTGGGCTATCTGGATGGTGGATGACCTTGTAACCACTTGTAGTGTGCTTTACCATCCCTGACACAATCTTCCCTGTGATTTCATTGAGATCATAATAGTCTCCAGGAACCATGGAGAACACATGGGTGGTGCACCCAGGATGGTGAGTCAAATCAATTCTCCTACTCCAGAACTGGTATCCAATTGCATAGACCCAGTCAATGCCTGCCAATAACCAGCACCTTATGTTCTGGAGCAATTCTCATATTTAAGTTCACATTCAGTTTGTTTTGCTAGGTAAGGAAAAGTTTGGCCACCGTAACCAATAGATGATGCTCATCATGTGAGTTTTTTTTTTTTTTTTTGAGACAGAGTTTCACTTTGTCACCCTTGGTAGAGTGCTGTGGTGTCACAGCTCACAGCAACCTCCAGCTCTTGGGCTTAGGAGATTCTCTTGCCTCAGCCTCCCAAGTAGCTGGGAGTACAGGCACTCACCACAATGCCCGGCTATTTTTTTTGTTGTAGTTCGGCCAGGGCTGGGTTCGCTCCTGCCACCCTCAGTATATGAGGGTAGCGCCCTCCTCACTGAGCCACAGGCACCGCCTGAGTTTTTTTGTTTTTTTTTTTTTTTTTGAGACAAAGTCTCACTCTGTCACAGTAGGTTGAGTGCCATGGGCTCATCATAGCTCACAGCAACTTCAAACTCCTAGGTTCCAACAATCCTCCTGCCTCAGCCTTCTGAGTAGCTGGGACTACAGGCACCTGCTACCACGCTGGGCTAATTTTTCTATTTTTAGTAGAGTTGGGTTTTGCTCTTGCTCAGGCTGGTCTTGAACTCCTGCGCGAAAGCCTGCCTGAGCCTTGCAGAGTGCTGGGATTACAGGCGTGAGCCATTGCACCTGGCATTTAAATTAGCTTTCTATTTTATGTTGTTACTTTATGGACACAAGAAGACTTATGACTTCCACCTGTCCTCACCCCCTCTGTCACTACTATTTGCTGAGGAGGCAGAAGTAAGGAGAGAGAGAGGTGGGAGGAGATTGTAGGGTGAGGAATGGGGTGTGGGAGGGTGTCTACAGGCAGCAAGGTCTGGGCTGTCCTTGCAGGGACTGGGAGCTGGGAACTGCATGTGGTTTCAGGTGTTATTGTCAACACCCCTCAGCCAGAGGTTCTTAGAGGGGTGACCCCCATGGCAAGAAGAGCTTTGATAACTTTGATGGACCTGTGAGCTCTCTCTGCCACCCTAAGTGAACTTTGGCTAGTTACAATAACATTTACATTGTGGACCCTCGAAATCACCATGACAATTCCAAGACCATCATATAATGTATGAAGATGGGAAGGAACCCATTTCTAGGAATTAGTACCCAAATTTTAAGTAAAGCCAACCATTTCATCTTGAATATTTCCCTGCTCAATTAGTAAAAATACAAAAGACCTAAACCCACTTCCCTCAGTGCACCTGCTATCTCTGAAGCCTGCCTACTTGCTCTCCTGAGACTGAACAGAAAGCTGTTTATGTGTGTGTCCCAGGACTTGATATAAATTGTACTTTTCATGGGTCATGATCAAAACAGTCCACAGCTTGCTTGGCTTATGTGGTGCATCCTAGAATTCTTTTTTTTTTTTTTTTTTTTTTTTTTTTTTGAAGGTGTCTCAAATTGTAACCCTAAGTAGAG
>CAUYRH010004731.1:0-25184 GCA_963574655.1 Perodicticus potto | reverse complement strand
ATGGCATTTTCTTAGTTATTGTATGAAGACTTTTGTATTCTGCATATAGTAAGTTTCGCCTGTACCCTTCTAAGATGCACCATAGGTGGGGCCCTCCCTCCACCCCAACCTCAGAACTAGCTTTTCCTCAGGACAGAGGCTCTGGCTGATATACATTTGAACGCCCTTCGCACAAGGCCTAGCACATGAAAGATGCTTAGTAAGCATTACAGAAAGCCAAATGGAACTTTCCTGTTGTCCCAAAATTGGCAACAAGGCTCCACATGTGGGGACAAAGAGACTAAATACTAAACATACTGCTACCCCTTGTCAAAAAATGGAAACCAACCCTCCTTCAACAATGTGAGTAGAGCTGTGCAAAGAGAAGGGAAAGATGGGGGAAGTCAATCGTGGTCAAGAATTGGCCTACAGGGAGCTGAGTGGATGCTCTGTCTGCCTTGAAAACAAGTGGTTGTGGCTAGGAGGGGAAAGGGAGAGTGAAGTAAGTGGAGGAGGGCAGTTAAACACCTGGATTCCAGGTCAGATTTTCTGGGTGAGAATCCCATTTTCACCAATTACTTAACCTCTTTGCAATGCAGTTCCCTTATCTATGTAACAAAAGTAATAGTAGCACCTACTTGAAAAGGCACTATGAAATTGAATTAGTTATTATATACAAATGAGGCCTTAAACATTGAAGGTAAACATGCAATAGCAAACATTTATATTATATGTATATGAAGGCACATTTTAAATAAAACCAATAATTTTATTTAGTAAGGAAAATTTTATTACCAAAAATAAAAATAATAAGATAAAATTCTCCTCCCTAATCCCCAAAATATACCATCTGGGTTTGAATCTTAGTTCTGTCACTTCTTAAATTTGCACTCATGACCACCATATTTGCCACATATAGCTACTCACTGATCATCTCTACTGGTGTCAGAGAACAGAGTGTATTTCAGAGCTTTTATATTGCCCAAGGGGTGATCTCCAAGAGAGAGACCAGGGAGAACAGTGGACTTCATGAAACCCATGAAGCAGGGATTCTGATTTTTGTTCTGCTGCATGTCATCCATGCAGTTATGGGCCTCTACTCCTTGGGTGTCTACTTATTCAAATTTAAAATGAGGTGATGATGGCTCACTTGTCCTATGGCCGTGAAGATGAAAAGGAAAAAATGCATACCAAGTACAGAATCTGACCTATAAGAAATCCTCGGTAATGGTTAGTTTTCATTTTCTTTATTATACTGAGAAGTAATGAAAAACACAGAAGAGGAGGAAACAAACTATGGATAAAGGAAGAGAATGCGAATTAGTAGTAACAAACTAAAGAAATGATCCCTGAAAGTATAGTCGTGAGAATGCTGATTAGTAGAACATTTAGTGAGACACTCATTTAGGTTTCCTGTGGCACTGGACTGATGGTTTCACTCTGGATTTGGCAGAAACTTAGGAGATTGTAGGGATGAGATAGTCCATTGTGAGCAGGTGGAAGTAAATGGGAAAACCTCTTCGGAAGAAGAATTTGGCACAAGGATGAAAGAGGTGGGAGCAGCCGAGAAAGAAAGAGAGAAGGCATACTTGGATATTCTGCGGATCCACACTCCCTGGCTTATTCCTAAAGAACTGTCAAGTAAACACAAAAGATGAAAAGTCTACAGAAACATATTCTTCTTAGCAAAGTATCCCAAGAATGGAAAAAATATACATATACAATGTACTCAGTACTATATGAAACCAACATATAAACAACTACATGTCCACACAAAAGAAAAACACAAGTATATTCTAGGGGAAGGGGAAGGGAGGGGAGGAAGAAAATGGAGGCGGGAGGGTGACTGGTGAGTTCTCACCTAATGTGCACATTGTGAGGGTGTTCAGCATGCTCCCTGGGAGAAGGGCTCAATTATAACTTGAACTTTACCTTAGAATTGAAACCAATGTAACCTAAACATTTGTACTCTCATATTAATTTGAAATAGTGAAAAAAAAAAAAAGAATTGTGAGGGTTTGTTTTCCTGTCCTCTTTCTATGAGGTGGTAAAAAAGTAAGGTTGAAAATTTCTAAAAGACTATTCATTGCTATTTGCTCAAGAGCCTTCTGAGGCATAAAACACTATTAAGGAAAACCACCAGCACAACATAAGTCATAAAAAGTGTTCCCAGTGTGGTGGGCTGCATCTCCTTGGCTCTATTCTGGCCGGGTTCTGTGGTGATGTGCAGAGCAGGACACAGCATGACATTGTTTGCCTCCACAATTGGTGAGGGAACACTAGCAAGGGGCTCCTGGGGTTCAAATGTCCTGGTAGGGTTCAGGCATGACTCTGCCCCAAGTTGTCCTACCTTCCATTCAGTTCCCCTACCATTTACTAAGGGCACACAAAAGTCCATTGTGTTCCTGGCTTTCATGTCCATTGAACAACCCTTCTACTTTGTGGATTAAGCTCCAAGAAGTTATGAACCTGCCCAAGGATCCTTACTATGTAAACATGGCTCTAAAAATAGAGCATAGACTTCCAATCCAAATTCAGTTCTGATGCCTGTTTGCAAATGAGTGGAGGATGTTGTGAGGAGGGTGGGGATGGGGATAGGGCACCAGGGCAAGGCCAGCCAGAGGTCAGGCCAGGCCTTTCAAGGTGGAATGACCTTTAGAAACCTTCTTGTCTTCTTATCTAAAAGGACCTCTCCAGTTTTATTCTGGAAAGACCTACCTATTTTCTTTAAGAGTTTCAGAAGTTAATTTCCTCTCCTTGTTTTTACCTAAGTTTTATCTTCCTGAAAACAGTTTACAATCCCAGTGGGATTGTAAAGAGCAGAAAATGAAACTGAAAATGCCAGGAAAGTCTTTAGAGAACATTATGGTATTAAAATGGGGCAATATATATGAGAGTGCTTTGGTAAACTGAAACGTCTTACACATGTTTTTCCCCTTCGATTAATTGTTGTTATCAACCTAGCACACAGAGTTCTCAAATTATAGCCTGCATTAGAATCACCAGGATGTGCTGTTAAACTGTAGCTATAGATTCCCGGACCCTGGCCCAGCAATCTCCCTGATTCAGGTAGGTCTGGGGTAATTAGAATTTAATGTTAGCCTGAGATCATTCTTTGAGGACAACTATCCTAGTGGAAAGGTGCCTTGCTCATGCTTGAATCATGATCTCTCCCTTCTTTGGAACCCTTACCTTGAATTATATGAGTTGGATGTTATGGGAGAAAGCCCTGAGGTAATTCCTTGGCACACAAGTTTTCCCTCATCTCCAGGAATAGTTCCCAAAAATGCAGTGCCGAGTTCCTACTAGACATATTCTGTATTGTGTAACTGTGATTCCTTGCCACAGTTGATTGACCTTTGGGTGGGTTACTGATCCATGCAGGGAAAATTTCCCAAGAATATAAAGTGGGACCTCTGCCACTGAAAACCCTAAGCTTTCTCACAGTTCTCCAGATAAAGAGGACAGTCTTTAATGTGTGTAATTATAAAGCAAAATCTCTAATGTGTGCTGGTTTTGTGGTTTTATATCATCAGTCATTTGATCTAACAAAGGCTTATTCATTGCTCAGTTTCCAATCCAGAGAAGTTAGCAGGAAATGGGTCTGCTCCATGTAATCACTCAGGTACCAGGTGCCTTCTATCTGAGGCTCCACTGTCCTTAGGTTTTGGGGAGTGGCTAACCGACAAGGTAAGCACCAGTGTGGTTTCAGTGGGCAGTTTTTATGGGTCAAGTCTGTAGGTGATGTTTATCAATTCCTATCCACATTCAATTAAGCAGAATGTTAATGGGCTTACGAGGAAAACAGAGGGGTTTGGTGGAACAGCAGCATTTCTCTTATGCATGTGGCTTCTAAGGGCTTCTAAGATCTAGCTCCTACTTCTTACCACAGGACTCCATTATGTTCCAAACCACAAGCAATTTCAAGTGATTGTAACTATACTTATATCTGTGTGATTATGTTTATATTAATTCTATTCTACATTCTTTATTTACTCTACATTCCTTATGAGAATGTAAATCCCACTAGGGTAGGGACCTTTTCAGTTATGTTCCTTGGATCTCTATTGCCCATCACAGTGTTTGACAAATAGTACGTATTTGATAAATATTTGTTTAATGAAGAAGATCAGGAATAATAAGAAAGAAAGGAAGGGAGGGAGAAAGGGAGGAAGGAAGGTAGGAAGGAAGGAAAAAAGGAAGGAGGGAAGGAGAGAGGAAGGGAAGGAGGGAAAGAAGGAAGGAAGGAAGGAAGGAAGGAAGGAAGGAAGGAAGGAAGATGAGCTATTTCTTGTTAATGGTGACATTCCATAGAGAAGTTCCTGCTTCTCATGTTGTTGAGATTCCCTCCTTTTGTGATTCTTGTTTGGTCAACCCCTCCTTCAATCTCTGAGATCCCAGAAAACCCTACTAATAAATTACCCCTTGAAGCTTAAATTAAATAGAGCCAGTTTATATGGTTTCTATACATAATAATTCCAAGTTAGTGCTTCTTAAACTTTAGTACATATGGATACCTGGCGATCGGGCTAAGACACAGCAGATTCTAATTCAGGAGGTCTTGGGGTGTGGTGGGGTCTTGTATTTCTAACAAGTTCCCATGTGTTTCTGATGGTGCTCCTTGGGGACCATATTTTGAGGTATAAGATCTGGCTTACACAACATAATCCATCAGAACAATCATTCAAAGAATTTGTTCTAGAGTGCCCTTGCCACTTGGTCCATGGCAAGGACCAAGATGGAGTAATTCTCTTTCCCTCCCATGTTGCTACACTAGAGGCTGATTCACTCCATTTGATTTCCAGTGTTCATCCTCTAGCTACTCTCATGACACCTGCAGCTTCTATGCTGATTGTTGGGTTTGATTTCTTGCTTCTTGACCTATCACCAAGTTTAAATCCCACATCATCTGGCCAGATTACTGGAATATGTGACAATTTACTACCAATATTTAATTCACAAGATAATAAATTAACTATCAAAATGTCAAGTCTGACAGACACAGCCTGTTTTCTGTAAAGGGCATTTTTAACACCACAACTTTAAAAGGCTCAGTAGTTGTTATCTCTTGAGCACTAGTCGGCCTATTGTTTTGAATTTTGACCCAACCCTGCTCAAAATTCTACACAGTCTACATTACTATTAATAGCTCTCTCTGAAGAAATAATTATAATACCTTACTTTTGGATAGTTCTTCATACTTAAATCATGTTATTGTATCATCACATCCCTTAAAATTAGCTCAGTCATCATCTATGTGAATAGTACCCCATAGGACTAGGTATTGTATCATAAGTGTGTGGCACCAAGGATGATAGATTTATATATGAGCCTTGTGTACAGATGGCTGTTTTCTGAGAAGCTCTGTGAGCTAAGCATCAGAATGCGAACTCCATCTAGACAATGTGCAGGACAAAAACACAAACTTGTCCTTACCTGCATTAATAGAATATAGACAGCAGGTGATTCTCCTCCTTCAGGGAGACCAATAAGATGAAAATATCAGTGTGTTAGTGTAAAACTATTCCAAAATGGTTTGGCTGGTTGATAATTTTTCAGCTGTTTAAGCAACTTTGATGGAAAGCGAGACATTATTTTTATCTATGTATAACAGAGAGCCTGAACCTTGTCATGTCATGTCAAGTCAGTCCAAGTGCTCTTGGGTCTTGTATGGCACTGACAGATATCAGAAAATGCCTGGGGGTGCAGTCTTATTCAGGAGCACATGGGAGCCTTCCCCAGAAAGGCTTGAACAAACGGGGCAAGAATTCAGGGAGTCTGAATGTCACTGCTGTTTTCCCCTTTTTGCATCCACAGGCTGGTAAGTGCTGGGAAAGCAGAAGATATGGCCCAGATTTTGAAGAAATGCCACTGGATGCCTTGTGATGTTAATATAAGCTGATTATTTATTTTAGGAAATATGTAGACATCATCACATTGTGGCCATGTTCCATGTTTTGATGGTGACATGTCAAGCTCTACCCTGATATATATTTCCTCACAAGAATCCTTAAAATTGAATATGGTTATATGCAACTTAAAGATGGAGAAACAGAGGCTTAGAAAAATAAAAAACTAACCCAGGGTTACACAGGGGGTGTTCAACTCAGGCCAAGTTGTCTTGACTCCAAAACCTGCTCATATCCACTCTTCTTCAGTGATCTTTGAACTTGTTGTGTAGACATACTATCCACAATATTGGCACCACAAACTGGGTACAAGAGAAGAGAGAGCTCATTGCTCCATTATTATCTCCACTTACATATTCATGCTAAAATCATCCAGAATCTACTTTGCCTTCTGGTTCACCATATGTGTGCACTGTGTTTCCCTAACATTTAAGAGGTGCAAAATTCTACCTATTTCATCACATTTCTCTTGGTCTATGGAGAATCTTTTGTCAACACTGGCCCAGTGAAGTGACCTGATGGGGCTTTGATATCACCCATTCATCCTGTATCAGGTGACTAAGTTTCTGCCTCTGAATCAGAATCTGAGATTATTCTGAGGCAGAAGAAACCCCCTGCTTGTACCTTCCAAACAAGCACATAGATTGCACCCATATACACATGCCCCTTTGCCAGGAGCCCTCTAGCCTTCACGTATAAGAGGGACGGAAATGTATCTTTTTAGGTGAAAAGAAAAACTGTGCTTCCTGTCAACCTCTTGGCTCCTACTTTGCCTCATTTTTTACAGATCTTTGGTTCCTGCATTTTGCAGGGCATCTCTTCTTGCTCAAGCTCAAGCTGACTTGGGGGATACCTTAGAGTCTACAGTGGAGCTAAGGAACTATTTGTTGATAAAGAAATTACACAGAGCTGGTTTACTATTTCCTCTGCATCCCTAACACCCACACACCAAGAGATAAAAAAGATATACAAAATAATCACAAAGTTAAATATTTTAAAATGTATTACCAAGCACTTACTGTATAACAGGGAAAAACAGGTTTGGCTATAAAATCTTTCCAGTCAGAAAAAATTATAATGGAGAAACAGACCATGTGGGAAGGAAGTTGAAACTTTCTGGACTAAACTATCAAAAGAAGAAAAAGCAAGGAAAAAGGGCGTAAATTGTGATTACTATAGTGTCTGTCTTTTACTCCTGGTCAACTTGTCCACACTGGTCACAGGAACCTGTTTCAGGATCAAGAGTTTTGAATAATTATTTTAGTGTCCCAAAGAGCTAGATAGCTGTGAAATATGTGAAATGTTTAATCTCATGGTAGTTGTGTGTATCTAATCGCAGGAAGTGTTTTTTGTTGTTTTATTTTATTATTATTTTTTTTACTTTGCATCCCTCCACTCAGCAGCTGAAAATCCTCTAGGACTGAAGCCCTTAGCCACACTCCACTTGAGTGCCAATTTCTAGTATCTTAACATAAATCTTTCAAGGAATACTAATGTCCTCATAAGAAACCACCCAGAGGCTAGCAAAACCCTGACAAGAAAAATTTGCTTTGAAATGTGCCAAACATTCAGTATTTTATTTATCATGAGAGTTGCTAAGACTGTTGACAAATCCCAAAAGTTGCTGTGTGGAAAGATTTTAAGAAAACGTTTACATCTCATCCTCTGGAGTCCTCCAGAGGAACTCAGATGCAGAATCTGAGCAAATGAGCTCACGTTATCTTTGAAGAAAAAACTACCAGGTTGCAGGGGAGGTTACCAATGTGCTTTGCCTAATCCAGCCTTTGTGAAATCTTGTCCCTAGAATTAGCAGAGGCATCACTCTGCTCACCCCTGATCAACACAGAAGAAAAGCAGGTCAGAGGGTGATGATAATAAAAACTGCCTCCTGGAAACTGGAAACTACATATCACAAAGATAAGAGACTCTGATATTTCACTGATACAACTGGGATTCTAGAACTGTGTTAAGGGCTTCAGGATGATAAAAGAAGGAAAGCACTGGTCTAGAAGTATGTGAACCCAATCTCTAATCTCTAATCCCAGCCTATGCGTCAACCCTGTGACTTTGGGATAGTCACTCTTCCGTTCTCTGGGCCTTAGTTTTGCCTTTTATAAAATAAGTTAAAAAATTCCAAGTTGTCCAGTGTGATAGCCCCTAAAATTACATCAAATTAAAATTTACATGCTAGTCATACCCGTTAAATTACATTGCCACATGTGACCAGTGGGTCCCATATTGATGGCACAGATCATAAACCATTTCCATCATCACAGAAAATTCTATTTAATAATGCTAATAGAGATGATGTATTCTGGTATTTTCTAACTCAAAAATTCTGAATCCATGCCCACACACCATCTGTATAGTCCAGGATTATAAGGCATGGACTCCTGGCCCTCGAACAGTAGCCCTTGTCTGCTAAATAAGATAATGAGGGTGGCATTTGTAACAGAGTGGGGAGACGTTGGCTGGGATCAGCATTCACCCACTGAACAGGTGCAACAAAGAACACAAGGGAAAACCCCACTAGGAGGAATGAGGGAGAAGGCTGGTTGGCCAGATGGCACTCCTGGATTCCAGTTCCCAAAACTCCCACTTAATCAGACCTCTGAAAGAGGAGAAATGGTAGACCCTGTTCTTGGAGAATCAAGCCTTTTATGTATACTAACCCATAACTAGCTGACTCAACATAATTTCACAATATAGAACTTGGTTAATGTCATAAGAAGTGAACTCCAAAAATCACTAGCCTCCAGAGAAATTACTATCCGTTACTATGTTTTGGATTTACTTTTTCAACAAACCTGTGAGGAAGATGTAACTCATAATTAGGATCTCTTTTTGAGAACATGGAACTTTTAGAACCAAACCAAGACAACTTATTTGCATAGCTCCTAGTCTCTCTTTAGACATAGCTGAGATTTGTTTACTATTGTGGTTGTTGAGTTTTTAATTTCTGAGCCATAGACAATTCTGAGCAAAGAAGAGCAAAGGCACTGTTGCAAGGATATGGGGATCCAGAGCAGACAGAAATAAGTCCTGCATATTATCTATTCGAATGAGTTGCAACAAAATCTACAGCTAACTCTCATTTAACCATAGCCTTGAGGTTCAGACCTGTGCTGATAGAAAACCCAAAGCAGCATGCTCCACCCAAAGCTTACATTCTCCGCTCAACCTGTCAGCCCTAATACTTGACAAGTCACAAGTACGAGCTATGCAACTGACATGCTTCCAACAACTTTAGGTTTATTTGCTCATTCATTCCCCACACTAAACGTTTGAGTAGGAAATATTGTTGTTCCCCTTTTGTAGTATGAAACTGATTTACAAAGAGTTTAAATGATGTGCACAAAATCATACCTCTGGGAAATGATACAAATGAATTCTATTACTTACGAACCCTGCTTGAAGAATCTTCATGTTTCACCATGACTCTGTATAGCCTTTCTAAATAAAATAGGTTTTTACCTGAATGCCAATTTGTAAAAGGCAGAATTTACATACAAAATGCGGTTTCAAGGTCAACACACAATAGAAAAGAAGACAGAAATTACAGAATGGCTGTTACAAGAGCTGGGCTGAGTTTGGTTGGCCCTGTTGAATCCAAATTGTGACCCGAACAGTCATTCAAATCAAAACCTGAAACACATACAATAGCATCCCTTTGCTAAGACAGTTTTAACTAACTGGATTTCTTTTCTTTCCTTATTCTGAAATGCAAAACTAAAATAGTTAAGAAGGAAGAACATTATAAGGAGAATGTGGGCATAAGAAAAGGATATAGCTAAGGGAGGCATAGTGAGTATGAATGTGATTCATGTGGTAGGAAGCCGACTTTAGAAAGGGTATGCTGTGGACTTATGGCGTCTGTCATCAGTTAAGAGGGTATACTCTATCAAGAAGTGCATCAAGGGACAAATTTCTTCTTCCTAGATGTGATGCCTGTAATTCAGGGAGCTGTCATCCCAGGGTTAGTGAAATTGCTAAGATAGTAGGCAGCTACACTGCTCCCAGTGATACCAGAGAAAGCCAAGAGGTCAATGTACAGTCACAGGCCATCTATAATTTGTCAGTGAAATAACCCTCTCTTATGAAATAATCATATGAGAGAATTTAATGCTTTTGCTAAGACATTGAGAGACATAAGTGGCAACCTAAAAAAAGGAGCTTGTCTGAGGGCTATGTGTCAACTTCTTCTGTACTCCCTTTATATTGATTGCCACTTTATCTTTGAAAAAACATTCTATATTTGTTTTATAGATCAAAGTCCAGCTCTGGGAAAGTTTTACTGTCATGGCTAGTCTTTCCATGTATACTACCCCATTTCCACACACATGTGCATGCACACCACATATACCCCCCCATCTAAATTCTAGTAGCAAGGTCATAAGCCTTAGCCATTCCACTTTCCAGCTGTCTGCTGTTCATGTCCTTTTCCATAGTTACTGCCATCTTCCATGCCCCAAATGATGAGCTCATCCCCAGATGCAGAACAAATGCATTTTTGACCCAGCCATTTGTATCTGGTCTTGGCCACTTGCTAATTTTGTTAATACAGAAAATGGAAAATTTTCTCATCCCCCCGGAGCCTTATTTTCCTCATCTATGTTATAAATCTGGTGACTCCTACTTCATAGGGTTATTAGGTGCAGATAAGATGTCTGGCATGTAATAAATATTTAAACAATAAGTTTCTTTTTACTCTTCCTTTCTAAAGCCCATATTAAATGTGTGTGTATGAATGAAAGAATGATTGAATGAGAACAGGATTTCTATGGGTAAAAATGGTTCTGAGTATGACATAGTAAAAACACCCTTTGTGTCACTAGTTAAGTAGACTCTGGTCTTTTACTTTCTTAAATCTTTTGCCCTCTCTTCTTACAAAGTATACATACCGATCTATTTTTGCTCGTGTTATTAAAATGGCATGTTTGACCTCAGAGGTATGTGGAATCAAACAAAGCTATGAGGTGTGTAGCTCTAATTGATAGGAGAACGATGAAAATAGTTCCACATGAAACCAAGCAGCTGAATTTAATCAAATGTAGAGCAGCATGAATTGCAAAGTTCTTTGAGAATCTCAGACAGGAGAAAAGATACTGAGAGGCCTCACACTCAGAATAGGGGCAATCTGCTCTGTTTAAGTTTTAGAGTCCCTGCCACAGTGAATTATTCACGAAATTATTCACGAAATGCCTGTGAATAAATTTTAATCAAGGTCCTACACAATATCTCTAGTTATTATGTAACATACACTAGTTGAAAAAGTAACCTCAAAATTGTTTAGACAATATAACTGTACTGGTGTCAAATACAGATCTTTTGACTTAGAGAAAATTTGGAAATAAATATAGACATGTTTAAAGGAATTATGGTCTTCAGATTTTGCATTAATTATGTTCTTGATATTTTAAGAGTTTATAATATTGAAAGAATTTTGCCTATGAGAGTAACGTATCAGCTTTAAGATTCCAATGTGAAATGTGTAGTAATTGATTTGGACATGTAGTTTGAAGTTGAACTCTTACTCTGTGTATAAACAAGGTGAAACTGTTCAATATAAATTTAAAATTTCTAATTTCATAATATTAGTTTATAGACTTGAAGGAGTGATTTAAATGCTCTAAATGTTTTTTGCTTTTCAGTTATTTGAAATTCTTAAAAAGCACATTTAATATACAAAACTAATAAACTGAGCATGAAATATTTAAAAATTTGATATTTAATGCTTTCTATGGGACACAACACTAATTAAAATCTCTTTAAAGCTGAGTGACATAAATTTGCTAAATTTTATAAGTACAATAAAAGATTTCCAAATAGAACTTAAAAGGGAAAAGATTATTAATTTTCATGAATAAATATTAAAAATTAAATAGCAATTGGATAATCTTTTCTGATAATTAGTGTTTTAATAGAGAACACCAAATCTTGTCTTAATTGTTCACTGTACCTGGTTTTTTCATCTTCTTTTTGCTGAATCTCCCAGAATGGATAAGGATTTGGATAGCAGCCACTAGACTGCCAGTGGGCCAGACTATGGAATTCAAATTGTTAGAGAAATACATCAGAAAAAATAACTTAGGGTAGCTCTAGTTTTCACAAACAAATCTATCTTTAAAGGACAAAAAGTGTAAGTGCTTCTCACACCATCATGGGAAGAATAAAGGAGGATAAGTGGGGCAGGGAGAAAAAGGAGAAAAACACAAAGCAACAGGAAAAGGAAAATATAACAAAACAAAAACCATCACTGGAGTCAACCAGCTGGGTAAGTTAAGCAGAAACCAGTGCATGACTATGAATGTCCTTCCAGCATGATTAGGGAGGGCTGATCCTAAGAGCTAAATGTCAAGCTCATTCATGTGCATCGAAAGAAAGAAAGAAAGTGGAAGGAAGGAAGGGAAGGAGGGAGAAAGAAAGAAAATGTGGAGCGACAACAGGAACTATATAAAAGCAGCCTGTACTTTACTTACATGAAAGTATTCTGGAAGACAGTTTGTGCCTTTATACATGATGCAAGTTACTTCTGTTTACAATGAGAAAAAATGGGGCAAGGGGCAAGGGAGGGGAGGGGGGGAGGATGGGTGGAGGAAGGGTGATTGGTGGGATCACACTTACGCTGCATCTTACAAGGATACAAGTGAAAATCACTAAATGTAGAATATAAATGTCTTCATATAGTGATTAAAAGGCCATGAATGCTATGTTAAATAGTTCAATGAAAATATTTCAGATTGTATATAAAGTCAGCACATTGTGCCCCATGATTGCACCAATGTACACAATTATGATTTAATAAAAAAAAAATGGCCATCTATAATCAGCAATGACTATTAAAATGTGGTCCCATAAAAGGTAATTGCAAATAAATCACAGCATTGGATTATAGTAGCACATGTATTATAATAAATGTCTTTCTTTGAATATAAACAATGAGATACTTGTATATACTTTATTAATGGACACTTAGCACCTTATTAATAAATATTAAACAAAAAATTTAGAACTTTGGTATGAATGCCTATTGGGGTACCCACATGGGATGGGAGGCTTAGGGTAGCTAGACACATAAACTGCTTGAGTGAAATTTCCACACAGCCTTATGAAAGATTAGCAGTTTTCAAAGGCATTCTTATCAAATGCTTTGACTTATAAATGTAATAGAAACTGAAATGTGTGTATAAGGAAAAAAACAAAAATAAAAAGCCAAGAATTAGAAAATAGAATAGGCATTCTGATATTAATCAGTCATGTCAAGCTAATTCCACTAAAATATGACTGATCTAGAGAGAAACAATTATAAATACCAGGCAAGAGTAAGTCAGACCACCCATTGATGCCAAAAGATGTATAAGTCTACAAAGGCAGATAGTAGAAAGGGTGAAATCCCTAGATTTCTGGGAGATAGACCAGGTTCAGACTGGGTGGGGCTGGCCTTTCTCCTTTAGAAAATGCTATTGAACATGATCCAGTAATGAGAAAAAACAAACTACCAACATACAAACAAAATGGTGGAATTGCAATATGTGCAGCTGGAGAAGCTGCATCCAAGCTGTTTCCACTTGCAAGAGCTCCAAGAACAGTGTTAGAAATCACAAGAGTGCCTCAGGAGAGACTGAAATGTGGTATGAAAGAGCTTTTTTAGTGATAAAAATATTATATACCATCATCTGAATGATAGTTACATATAGGTACTTGTCAGAATTCATCGAGCCTGAGAGTTTTGCTGTATTTTAATGATATTTCAGTGAAGTATTTTAGCATAAGCACACCACACACACATAATGAGTTAATATTATATACACACCATGGTGGCTAAATTGAAAATGATGGAAACTACTTGGTATTGGCAAGAAGGCGAAGCAGCTGCCCAACCCAGTGTCTAGTTCATACACTGCTGATGAAAATATAAACTTTTACAAGACCATTGGGAAAAATTCTTGGCATTTTCTACTAAAACTAAATATATACCTATGTTATGGCCCAGAAAATCTACTCCTAGGTACATATTCCCAACAGAAATGTTCACATAAGTGCACCAAAGATTTGTACATATGTTTTTGCATATTTTTACAATAATTCCTAATTGGAAACTGCCAAAATATTCATCAAAAGTAGAACGAATAAAAAAGTTGTAGACCAGCAATACAATGGAAAACTATGAATTTTATGCAACAATAAAGAGTGTGTTTCACTAATATAAAGTAGAGCAAAAGGAGCTAGACACAGAAGAGTAGGTACTTAATGGTCCCATAAATAGAGAGTAACAAAGCGGGCAAAATTCATCTGTAGCATTATAAGGTGAAATTGTGGTTACCCCTTGGGGGACTGTAATGAGAAGGAAATGAGGGGACTCCTGGGATGCACATCATAGTTCTTTGTACTGACCTGGGTTCACTTTACACAAAGGTACTCAGTTTGTGAAAGTTTGTGGAGCTGTATAATTATTACAGGTGTACCTTCCTGTATATAGCACATATTACGAATGTTCAATTTTTTGGAAAAGTAACAACAACAAAAAAGTATCCAATTGTACTCCTCACCATCCTTCCCTTTTTCTTTTAATCTGCCTTTGACTTCAGACTCACAATCACCCTTCTCTGTTTCCTTAACAGCCACATATTAGGTACCTTGATGTTTTGGGTTCCTTCCCTCCAGGTGTATTTTGGAGTTCAGAAATTTCCTCATTCAGCTATCTGGACACCCTAATGCCTTACCAAGTGTGTAGTTCATAAATACTTTGCAACGCTCAATATCTGCTTAATAAATGAATATATAAAGAAAAAAGTCATCAGATGCTCCCAGCACCTCCCCTCACCTGGGACATTTGCCTTGATTCTAACAAGTGTTGGTCTTAGATAGTAGGAGGGAGAATACATTGAAAATGCTTGGCTAGTTGAGAGACACCAGAGGTGAAGGGTCTGCACAGGTGTTGCCAACCCCAGAGTCTGCTGCCTGAATGGCAAGAGTAGAACCAATAGGGATACTGAGAACTCCATGGGAGTTTCTAACGTGTAATTGTCAGGGTCATGGTTAGTGGCATTGCTGTGTTACAACTAAAGTCTTTGGAGATAAATCTTGCAGATATATAAAAACAATCTTATGGCTTATTTACTCTATTATTAATGAATAAGTACAGCTGCCACTAACAGAAAATGTAATAACAATACTTTGAAATAGAAGAGATTACTTGTCTCAGGTGGTCCAGAGCCAGTGCAGTGGCGCAACAATCCGAGCTTGTTCAGTCTTCCTGCTTTCCTCTCCTTAGTGTGCTGACAGAATTCTCATGTAGACATAGGATGCTGCAAACACAGTAAATTGTTCATTGTTACAGTCTCATCCTTATAGGGGAAAAATAATGGGGACAACAGATGGAGAGAGAAGTATCATAAAAAGGATTTATTTACATTTCAGTAAGTCACATGATTACCATGGAATCCAAGCTTCACTGTATGTAAGAAGTCTCTGTAGGCACAGGTAAGAGAGACAGTTAGTGAAATAGAGTCTATAGCCCCCAAAGTGACTTTGCCAACATGAGGGCAGGATGGAGCTATTACAAGTGACTCTCTAGTCACCCAGAGTATTCTTAAACTGCCATTAAAAACTGCCATTACTATTACAAGTGACTATCTAGTCACCCAGAGTATTCTTAAACTGCCATTAAAAATGATAGCAAGAGGGGCTCAGTGGCTTATGCCTATAATCCTAGCACTCTGGGAGGCCAAGGCAGATGAATAATCTGAGCTCAAGAGTTTGAGACCAGTCTGAGCAAGAGTGAAACCCTGTTTCTAATTAAAAAAAAAAAAATAGAAAAAAAAACTACCCATGCGTTCTTCTGGGAGCCTATAGTCCAGCTACTTGGGAAGCTGAAGCAAGAGGTGCACCTGAGCCGAGGAGTTTGAAATTGCTGTGAACTATGATGCCACAGCACTCTACTCAGGATGACAGAGGTGACTCTGTCTCAAAAAAAAAAAAAGAAAAAGAAAGAAAGAAAGAAAAGAAAAGTAATACCAGTATAGGCTGTATAAAGTGTAAGGAAGCTTGCCCGCATACAAATATCACACCTTTAAAAATATACATAGACAGGGCAGCACCTGTGGCTGAGTGAGTGAGGCACCAGCCCCATTTACCAAGGTGGCGGGTTTGAGCCCGGCCCCCGGCCAAACTGCAACAACAAAAAAATAGCCAGGCCTTGTGGTAGGCTCCTGTGGTCCCAGCTACTTGGGAAGCTGAGGCGGGAGAATTGCCTAAGCCCAAGTGCTGGAGGTTGCTGTGAACTGTGTGACACCATGGCACTATACCAAGGGCAACAAAGTGATACTCTGTCTCTAAAATATATACACACATACACACACACATATAAACATAGAGACCAAGATAGGAAAGCAATAGTTAACAGTGAAATTATTTTTGCATTCTGATATTTATGTTATAAATAATTTCTTTTTAAAACTTAACCCATTCTTTCTTGCTGTTTTATAAATGTGAAATTTTAGAATATTTTTTCATGTTCAAAAAATAATAAACCATCTTCATAGATAATAAAAGACACTCTCTTTTGAAAAGCTTCATTTTGGTGAGAAAATAGGTCTTCAAAATAATTTGATGATCAAGATTTACTCAAAGAAAGAATAAGAAAGAGTCTTAGAGAACCCGTAGCATAAATTGTCAAGTGGATCCACTGATTATTTGAATTCTTCAGTTCAGTATCTTGGGTACTTTGTGCTTCTCTGGCTTCTCTAAGAAGATCAATTTCCCAGAAAAATTTTACAGAGACCAAGGTGCGGGCAGAAGATTGGATGGTAAACATGGAAGGAAAAGATGCTAGCCTATGTCCATCTGGAAGAGGTTACCTTGGGACAAAACATTGCCTGAAAACTAATGGCCCAGCAGGTATCATTCTGAGTGAAAAGGAAAAGATGTTTCCTGAGTCATCGTTATGATGAATGGTACTAAATGGAGTAGCTACTATGGCCACTGGTCAGATTTAGGACAAAGAGATAATAATTACCTCTTCCTTCTAACTAAGAAATGGTAAGACCAGATTTGGAACTGGGATGAGGTCAGTGACGTATTTGCCTCTGGTACAAAACTTAAGAGTATGCCAAAAACTTTGTATTCAAGAAAAATACTGCAATATTCTGGAAGAATCAAATAAGCAAATTACAGAAAACCACCTGTTTTTGTCAATAAAGTTTAATTGAAAGACATGTCTCAATGTCCGAGGGAGATGGGTGACAACTCCTGAAGACAAACGGTAAGTTCTGTAGTCTTTGTGTTCATTCTTAACTTCTACAAACAACCATCAGCATCCAAATGTCCCGGTGCAGTGGAAAGAAATTGGCCCAGGAAGCTGGTGACCAGCTTTCTAGTCTTGGCACTGCCACCATTCCTGTACAAGATTTATCTCTCCTCAGCCATGAAATTAATGTTTGGACTTCATCACCCTCAAAGATATTTTGCTTCTAAAATTCTGCAAGATGAGTTGGCTGAACCTTTTTGAATATTTAGTCATGTATGCTGTTTGTCTTGCCCCTTTAATCCTCTGCAATCACACTTTCTTTTAACCTAGTTCCTTTTATTGCTTAGTTGAAATTCTGCAGAAGCTGAATTCTAATACTGGTGTAGTTAAAGTGTACCCTGAATTAGCCTCCAAATCCCATATAGTACCAGCCTACTAGCACCTCTCCACACTGACCTCTGCTTCCCTTTCTGTGCACGTAATCATGTTACATGCTTAGACTCATTCTAATTCTGTTGCTTTTATTCTGCAAGTGATTTTATATCCTGTTCATTCATGTTTCAGAATAATAATAATTTTACATTACAGACTCATTAAATGGTCAGCCTTATTTCAACCTGAAAGTGGGACCAAAGCAAATGGGTACATATCAGGATATGCAAGGGAGAAATTGTGCAGAAAAAAACCAGAATGCTTTAGAATCATATAGATCTTATACTGCCTTACCCTTGAACAGCATCTAATGATAATAATGTATTCATTTATTTATTGAACAAATGTTGACTGGGTACCTACA
This sequence comes from Perodicticus potto, assembly GCA_963574655.1. Classification (NCBI taxonomy): domain Eukaryota; kingdom Metazoa; phylum Chordata; class Mammalia; order Primates; family Lorisidae; genus Perodicticus; species Perodicticus potto. The sequence goes on along the minus strand of CAUYRH010004731.1, from coordinate 7,252 downwards.
AGGCACACATTTGAAAACATAGAAACCACCAGCAGAAAACAATATATTTCTGCCTTCATAGGATTTACATTATAGTAGGGAAACACACAATTTAAAACAAAAGACATAATAAACCAATAATATAATGGGTTAAGTGATAAGTACTATGAAAAACAATGTGGAGAGTAGGGTAAATGGGATCAGGACTCCTGGGAGGACCAAGTTGTAATTTTAAGTAGAGTTATCAGAGAGGGCTTCATTGAGAAGTTGTCAAAGACCCAAAGAAGATAAAAGTAGTGTGCATGCAGGTACCTGGAGGAAGGGGTTTCCCACAGGAGGAATAGTTCGAGCAATTGCCATCCTGCAGGGGTGACCCTGGCAGAGTGCAGCGAGAGTCCTAGGGCAGAGGGACTAGGCAGAGATGAGGTGGGAGAGGCAGAGGAAATTAAGTCATGTGGGTCTTTGAAGACTTGAATTTATTCTGCGAGCACTGGGGATCCACCACAGAATGACAGGCATAGAAATGACACCATCTGACTTACATTTCAGAGAGGTCACGCTGACGGCTATTTGAGAACTCCCAGTGCAGGACTGGAAGCAGGGGACTCATTAGGGGACTCTTGCCATAATCCAAGAAAGGGAATTGGAGCTCACACCAAGCAGTGGTGGTAGAAGTGGGGAGAAGTCATCAGGTTCTGGAAATATTTAGCTATATAGCCAATACAATGTCCTAATGGATTGGAGATAGGGGTTGAGGGAAAGAACAGACTTGACATTGATTCCAAGATTTTGGCCTGAGCAACTGAAAGGATGAAATTATGACCAGCTTTACTGGGCAAGTCTGTGAGAGAGTTGAGTTTAATAGGGAAGATCAAGAGTTCCATTTTGGTCTTAATAAATTTGAAGCACCAATCACATAACAGAGTGAAAACGTTAAGTAGGAAGTTACACATAGAATTACATAAAAATAACGAAAACAATATCAATAATAAAGTAATTTCTTGAGTGCCAAGCAAGCATCTATATAATTTATTGTCCCTACTTATAGATGAGATTCAGAGAGGTTGAGTGATTTGGCCTGATCAGCTCTTGGGCCTGATCCAGCCCAACCCATTGCCTGTTTTTTGGATAAAGTTTTGTTGGAATGCAGCCACCACTAATTGTTTACATAATGTCAATTGTTGCTTTCATGATACAATGGTAGAGCTGAATAGGTGTAAAAGAGATTTTATGGCCCACAAAGCCAAAATACTGTATTTATTATCATCCCTTAACAGAATAAGTGTGTCAGTTCCTACCCTGGGTAATTCACAGAGGCACTGGTGGACTCTGGATCTAATCCAGCCAGACTGAGCTGAGCACACACACAGGCTAGCCACTATGTTCTACTTCCTCCCGATGATATGGAAACCTGTTCTAATTTTTATTATAAAACTGGAAATTATTTGCATTTCTCTAGAAGCCTCTGGACTCACATTTTTGCTGTCAGTCCCAAGCCATTTTTATACTTGGGAGAGAATAAACACATTTTTCTATAAATAATGGTTAGGGATTCACGTCTAGGGGAATTAAGCATTTCTAGATACCTTGTGTGTTCTTTAGGGGAATAAAAGGAGCATGATGAAAACTATCATTCTTGCTGTTATAGGTAGGATTTGAGAAGAGTATTAATAAGAGCTTTTGTTTACCTCCATGTTAGCTGGTGGTCAGAGACAGGAAGCTCCTACCAGGTGCAAAATGAAGAAATGATATCATAAGAGGAGACAGTAGTCCTTGGGAGTAGGGAAGCTGTCAGAAGAGGTTTGAATTTACCCTTTGTAGCCACTATGGGGCCTTGATAATTGTATCTTCCTTAAAAGCCTTAATAAGCAATCACTCTGTATAGCCCTGCTGCTGCTCATCACCAATTCCACACTTGGTAACAATTTACCAGCAGCAAACCAAGCCTCAAAGTTTGCAGTCCAGGAATGATGCCAGCCATAGAGGAAATAGTGGAAATGCTCTAGTATAGAAGAAAGACAGAGTGTATTGGTGGAAACACAGGAAAACAGGTGGCAACTGGAGGGCATGGAAACTTGGGGCCCTGCCTCAAGAGGGGCTTGGCAAGGTGAAAAGTGCTGAGGTCTGTAGACAGGGAAGAACTGATGCAAAGAGCACTGTTTTCCTGACTAGGATTTTGAGGGAGTCTCACCAGCCCTGAGGTTCCCACTGGGGTAAAATTTGCCATCTGTCCATTCTGTATCTGGAGACTCCAGAACCTGTTCTTAGTCATAATACAAATAGGGCAATGTCTAGCCCGGGTGCTGTATCAGTGAAGGCCTTAGTTTTTGGATACTCTATGAAGGACACTTCTCTGACATGTGTCAGGATATCTGAAATTATAAAAGAAGCCCCAAAGACATTGGAGGGATATGGTTATAGCATAGTAGCCCCTGAATTTTGGGTTTGAATTAAGCAGGCTTAGAATACCCCAAATTTATGGTGGGGTTGGAAACTTTTCATATAAGAGGATTAAATGAAATCATTTATATAAAGTGCTCATTAAATGGCCTGGCATGTGGTAGTTGCTCAATAAATGGAAGAGTGATAATGATAATAGCAGGAAAAATAAGAGTAAGTAGGAACTTCTCCCTGGTCAGTGGGAAAGGGAGATGAGATTCATGGGCTCTGGATTTTAGACAATCCCCAAAATGTTTTTGACTGATAGATAAGAGACATTTGTAGCGATCACATCTATTTTGGGAATGCCAAGGCATCTGCTAAAGAGATTGAAATTAATTTGTTGGCTTTCACCCCTAAGGCAGATAAACACTGCCATGTTTACTCTACCCATTTTCTCAGCAAACCCTTTGATCCATGAATTTAGTCCACAGTGAAAGAAAAAATTTCCTCTGGAAACACAGCAGATTATAGATGGGAGGCTTCCACCCCAGCACAGTCTGTCTATTACAGGACAAAGCTTTGGTACTGATGATCATGTTAGTTTCTGGGCCAGGAGCAGAACTTGTGTCCAAAGTTGCACTGTTAATGGCAGCACTAAAAAGTGTCAAACTAGACAATCCTGGCTCTTTTACAGCTTCTATAGCACCTCAAGGCCACTATTTCCTGCTTAATAAGGCTTTTAGGGAAGAAACAATTATCAAGGCCCCATAGCAACTATAAAGGGTAAATCCAAACCTCTCCTGACAGCTTCCGTACTCCCAAGGACTACTGCCTTGTCTTATGAAATCACTTCTCCATTTCACACCTAATGGGGGTTTAGGTTAATGGGAGCTTCCTGTCTCTGACCACCTGCTAAAGTGGAGGTAAACAAAACTCCCATTAATATGCTCTTCTCAAATCCTACCTATAATAGCCAGGATGATACTTTTCAAGCATTCTTTCTTTGAAATTCAAAATCAAATTTAATCAAGTTTAATTTGAGAAAGTATTTAGTAAGCATTTTCAATGCTTTTAGAACTTTGTTAATCATTACTGGGGACCAGGATAGTTCAAGGTGTATGTGTGTGTGTGTGTGTGTGTGTGTGTGTGTGTGTGTGTGTGTATTTGCAGTAAATACATAAAATGCTTTCTTCTAAAAAACAATCTTTTTTTTCTTTAACATTTTATTATTAAAAGGAAATATCACAACTTCTCTGAGCCTGGCCAGAGAGAAAGTTTAACTACTTTATATAGCCCTAAATTGTGATAAAATGAGTAAGACTTGTCAGGTAGGCTATCTTCACCTGGGATTCCCAAGGGATGACAGGCTATTAGTTGGTTGATACTTTGAAATATACCTGACAAATTTGATTATGTCTTTTCGCTTAGTGGTGAACAGGGACTACAGTATAGAGTCTTAGTGATCTGAAATCCTTGTCGTACTTCCATTATTGTATTTACAATGCTGTGTAGTTATGTTCTCCCCTGCTAGAGGGTGAGGATAGAAAATGCAAAGTAATCATCTTTATAACCATGATCCATGGTACAACGCCTGGTCCACAACAGATGATTATTAAATGCTGATATGTTCGATAAAAGGAGAGTGAATAAATGAATGTCATAACAGAGAACCAACAAACTTACTGGAATAATCTGAACAAAAATCTGTGTTCTCAAAGTGCCCTTCCCCAAAGATGTTCCCAAAGATATCCACATCCTAATCCCCAGAACCTGTGAATATATTGCATCATGTGGCAAAATGGACTTTGCTGATGTGATTAAGTTAAGGATTTTGAGATGGGACATTATTCTGAGATATCTCAGTGGACTGAATGTAATCATGAGGGTTATTGTAAGCAGAAGAAAGGCAGGAGATCAGAATGAGTAGAAAGAGATTTGACAGTGAAGCTAAAAGTTGGAGTGATGTGAGAAAGGGGCCAGGAGCAAAGGAATGCAGGCAGCCTCCAGGTGCGAAAAGGGAAAAGATTCTTCCCTCAGAGCCTCTAAAGCAGTGATTTTCAACCAATGTGCTATGGCACACTGGTGTGCCATGAAAAGATCTTAGTGGTTCTGCAGAAATTTTTAAAGATCAGCAATGAAATTATTTTCAGAAGAAGTTCAAAGCATACTAAGTATATTCTTTTTATGCTCTTTTTTTTTTGATTAACATAATTTAAATGTGCCACAGAAGTTTAACTATAGGTTTAAGTGTGCTGTGACATAAACAAACATTGAAAAACATCGCTACATTTCCCAACTGCATTCTTATCCCCAAATATTAATGAGTATCCTCTCAGGCTTCTTTATATGCATTATGTAAATATGCCCTTATACACATACTTACTGCTATTTAAACTTAATGGGGTTATATTTGTGTCTCAATTTATAGATTGGCATATTAACAATGACTTAGAGATCATTTCATGTCAGTATATATATTAAGATCTACATTTATTTAGTAATTTTTGTGTATTACATACTGTTCTAAGTATTTAATATGCATTATTTCACCTAATTATTACACTAACTCTATGTACTTATTAGAATTATGTATTAGAATCACCAGAATTATTGTTGTTATTGTTAGTATCACCATTTTATACATCAGAAAACAGATGCATAGAGACATTATAGCTTCCTCAAAATCCATAACTAGGGAGCAGTAGTGATGGGATTTAAAAATAGACATGATTCAGCAACCCACACTCAATCATTTCATGGTGATACCTCAACCGTTTAAACAAATGCATTCTTGTGTTAATGTTCCAAAAGATACTCATGAATGCAAATTATATGCCATAACCCCTGCTAAGAACTGAGGATAGAGAACTTGATAAAAACTTCAAGGCCCCTGCTCCTATGACACTTACATTCTGGCAGGATAACATTGGAATTTTTAAAAATAATAACATAATATATGTTATTGTACAGCATATGCATTGTGTGCTCCTGAGTGAGAAGATTATGCACATGTAAAATTTTGATACTTGCTGCCAAATCACCACCAAAAGAGTGTACCCATGTTTACTCCCATGAACAGTGCATGAGATGGCTGGTTTTGTACAATTTTACCATTCCATACTTGAGAAAAATATGCATTCTTTAATTATTCATCTTTAATCATAGGTAGAAGAACAAAATATACACCTATTGGGTTAAGTTAGTTAATTGTGCTGATGAGATCATTGATAGCCTTCCTGAGTTACAAAAGTTGTAAGAAAAAATCCTCAACAAAATTCAAAGAGAAATCATCATACAAATAAAATCTGTCCATATGCAATGTAGAGGTTAGTAACAAAAAGTTAAATAGACAATGCATTCATATTTGAACATTTAAAAAACACTTCTAAATAAGTCATGGGTTAGAGAGAAATCCTAATTTTAAAAATGTTCAAATATTTATACATATGTGATAATAAATACACTTTATGTGAAAATGTGTGCTATATATCTTTAATAAAATGTACATTCTTAAAATATATTAGAAAAGAATACATTAAAATCAATAAGCTAAGCACCCATCTGAAGAAATTAAAAACAACAGAATAAATTCAAGGGAAATAGTGAAAAGAGAAACTGAAGATAAAAGCAGAAATTGATTAAAAGGAAAAATATAATAAAGTCAACATAGTGAAAAGTTAGTTCTATAAGAGACCTAATGAATAGGCAATCGCTATCAAGACTAATCAAGAAAAAAGATGTAAGTTACAAATGCATAGTATTATAAACAAAAAGAAAAACATGACTACTGATAAAATAGAAATTTAAAAGATAATAAAAAGACTTAACCTATCTTGCCGAATATAAGATCTATTTAGATTCCCATATATAAGCAAGAAACAAACTGAAAATATTTAACAACATGAAAAAATCATGGTAAGAAGAGGTTTAAAAAAATTCTGTTTGCAAGCTGAAAGATTGGCAGCTTTGTTAGTGTGCCTCAACCACTTGGAAAGAACAACTTAATAATTTAATCAAACTGAAGCGTTAAGAGAAAAAACAAACTGAAAAAAAAAAAGCACTGTAAGATCTGTGAGACAATGTCAGAAATCTGCATGTGAGTAATTGGAGAAGCAGAGGTAGAGAAAAGAGAGCACAGCGCAAAAGAAATATTTGAAAAGATACTGACCAAGGAATTATCAGATCTTATAAAAGAAAGCAACCCAGGAACTGAAAAACAACTTCAAATAAACCTTAAACAAGATGAATAAAAAGGAAAGCACGTTACAGCATATAATAGTCAAACAGCAAACCACGGATGACCACAAGAACATCATAAAAATATCCAGAAAAATGCTTCATACATACAGGGAACGACAGCATGAGTGATGGTTCATTTCTAATGGGAAACAATGAGGAAATTTTCTGGGGTGACAGAAGTGTTCTATATCCTGCTTTGAGAGGTAGTTACATGATGTATTGTTTTGGGTGACATCAGAACTCATAGAACTCATTTAGGATCTGTTTGTTCTAGACACAAACTTTACCTCAACAAAATATTTAATTGAAATAGCTCAGAAGACCATAATAAAATGCCAGAGACAGGGTAGCTTGAAAAACAGAAATGTGTTTTCTGACGGTTCTGGGGAATGGAAATTCCAGATCAAGGTATTACCAGGGTTATGTCTGGCAGGGGCTCTTGCCTTGAGTTACAGACACATGCCTTCCGTCTCTGTGCTCACATGGGCTGCACTCACATGCATGGAAAGAGGGTGAGCAAGTGCTCTGATGTCTCTTTCTATACGGACACTAATCCTACTGGATCAGGGCCCCTATACTTATGACCTATAACTTCAGTTACCTCCATAAAGGCCAAGTCTCCAAATACAATTACATTGGCAGTTAGGGTTTA